>JALIZH010017784.1:0-75000 GCA_030522465.1 Rhipicephalus appendiculatus
GTAACAGCATTCCCACATTGCTTCCCCTTGCTGCGAAGCTGCTAAGGGAAGCTCAAATAAAAGCACGCGCGCTTCAATGCAAACAAACAAACGCACGCAGGAATTAATAGCCCAGACAGAGAGAGAGAGAGAGATCAAGAGGAAGGCCGGGAGGTACTAGTGGCCCGAAAATGCACGAAAATGTATTCACTTCAGGCAAACACATGTGTAATGCGCACACACGCATGTAATACATAGATGCGCATGTACACGCGCCTGACAATATAGCTCAATTTAACCTTCGTATAGTGGCGCCCAATATGAGTTGCAGCACGGTGGTCATGGTTGAAAGGGTCCAAGCCTACCAGTAGTCAACAGAGCGTTCACGCCACTGATTGTTTTCTATGTCGGCTCCGCCTTGTAGTGTTCGCGCCGCCTTGAACACGGGAAGCATGTTCTAACTCGTATTGTCCGCGACTGTACGCCTCTTCATTGCGCAGATATCGTTCCTGATTTTCCGGGAAATAGCAAACAGTACAGCAAGCAAATGCAATTTTCTCTCATCCGCCCAGATTACCTTCCTAAAAGATCAATGCCCTTTTCACTGGTTTATTTCTTTTTCTTTCTTTTCGTTCCCGCTTTTGCTTTCTTTCTCATTAAATTCTCAATCTTCCAACGCGGCATTTCGTTTGGCCCACTACGCTCTCTGCCGAAACATGGAAGCAGCAACCTGCGCTCCGCACCGCGCTGGCGCAAATGAGAAGCTCCGCGTTCAATTATGAAACCGAAAGACGACTGCCCCCACGTAACGGGAGCGCGACGCTCGCATTTCGTTCTAATACCTGCATGAAATTTGCAACGAACTCCGCTCACCGTGGCGCTACAAAAGAGTTTCTGCACATCTGTGTGTCGTTGGGAATGAGAAATAAGGTGGGGGGGGGGGGGGGGGGTGCGTTCTTTGGAATGAAAAGCCGGTGGAACATGGAGCGCCGTGGAAGAGCGTGGCGTGCGACGGAGAATCTTTCGAGTCACTGTTGCCGGTAGCTCGCTTTTCCCGGTGCTTGCTTTGAAACGAGTAACCGGGAATAACTGTCCGGGGCTGTCAAAAAAAAAAAACAAAGAAAAAACGTGGTGTGTTCCTTTTCCCTCTCCTCTCGTGTCAGACGATTCCGGCCCGGCGAAAACCAGCGGCGAAAATTTGCGTGCAACCCATTCTCTCAGAAAATCGTCCCTCTGTTCTGCCCCAAGTAGTTCGCGCACGGATGAGATCACCCTCCAACAAAAAAAAAAAACTGCCACATCGCTCCTCGGTAGATAGGGATGTCCGCGAGGAAACACGCGAAATCGACCTTAATTCCGAGTTTCCTCCCGCTGCCACCAGGTGCACTGCGGCGTTCCCGGCTGGAATCTTGATGCAGGCACCTTGGTTGCCCCTTCTTCCATTCCCGATTTCTTCCTCCCCTTTTGTTTTTCATCTGGAGTGGCGCTTCTTCGCTACCTCGCGTTCAGAATAACCCGAGGAAATGAGCTCTGAATTATGTAGACTTCATTACACCCTCCCTCCTTTTTTTTTTCTTCGTTATTTATTTCCAACCTTGCCTTCGTGCAGTAGCAAGTGGCTCTGTTTTCTTCGTCGCTATCTTGGTATATATCTACCTTTATTTTTTCTGTTTTTGTGTCCTGTATCCTTTGTGCTACCGGCTCACCGCTTTTACCTTAGTGCCTCCTTCAGCCCATTTCCTCGGAATTGCATGTTCTCGTATTCTACAGAATGAACTCCGTTCTCGTTATTGGCCATTAATGTTAGATATACAAGTACATAAGCACAGAAGGAACCGGATGCGCAGCTCTTTTATTCAGACAACGAAAAGTCTGGGTTACAGGGGTAAGAGGCAGATGTGCTGTGCCTTAAGGGGAGCCCAGCGCGAGAATGCACATACTCAGAGCATGCAGTAACAAAAACAGGAAACATTAAACACCGTCGCACGTACAGAATGCCGTTTCATATAGAGTAAACAACGGGACAAGGTCCATTGTCTTTCCAATCATGAACGAAGATTTAAAACTGACGGGGTCCCTCATGCAATCGCCTAAAATGACTCGAAGGCGAATGCCATTTTTTTTAATTAAATATTAAATGTGTTTTAGGCGAGGATGGTCCCTATAGATATTGCTCCAGCTACTCCTCTTCATTTACATAATAATTTACGTCGCGAAGTTGTCAATAACAGTAAAGGTAATGCTATATTCACGCACGAAAAATGTCCATTTGACAAAAGCAGTGTTCGCACGGGATCTTCTTTTTTCGTCTCAGTCGAAGTATTGGTTCTCCCCGGCCCCGTCCCTAAAGCTTTCTGCGCCTAACGTGGCTTTTGTATTGCCTCCAAGATTGCAGGCATTGCAAGCTTTCTGCACTCTGCCTGGTTTTGCACTGCCTCCGTGATCGGCCCACCTTAAATGCTGGATTGGCCATGAATGCCGAATTGTCCAATTTCGTCGATTTTTTTTTTACTCATTTCAATGATCGCTGTGCCCAATCGAACTACGATCTTTTTGCTTCAAAAGTAGACTAACTTGCCAAGATATGCATTCCTAAGCATATCATCATCTCTAATCAGCAGGCACCATGGTACAACACCCACATCAGATGACTATCTAACCGCAAAAAACGACGTAACAAATCTGCGGGACTAGCGCCTACTGAAGACCGTTGGGCGATTTACTCAATCTGGCGATCTTTGTGTCAGCTTTCCTTCTGTAACTCTTTATCAAAATGAGTATAGTTTTTTGGTTGATAGGTTTTCATCAAGTGGTTTTTCAGAGATTGTTATTTTTCTTTCTGTGGTGTTGTGCGCATGCTTGAGGGTTCTTAAGCTAAGCTTTCGGAAGAATAAAATTTAGTTGCGAATGTGCGCTTTTCCGTGTCTTACGTGTCTTATTCTTCCCTTGTCTAACATTTGCGTTATCAAGTTCAAGTTCGACTCTCCAAATAATTATTGCCCTAATTCTCTAGCAAGCACTTTCTGTAAGCCATTATAACATGTCATTTTCACCAACCTCGCTTACTTTCTTGAATCCGATTTTTTTTTTACACCGGCACAACATGGTTTTCACAAACATTTTTGATGTGAGACACAACTCTTATCGTTCACTCACAAACTGAATCAGATTTCGGACCGTTCATCATGTGTCTAATGCATTTTTTTTTAAGATTTTAGTAAGGCTTTGGGCAAAGTATGTCGCCAACTACTACTATTTAAACTGAGCCTACTAAATCTTGACAATAATTTCCTCAAGTAGACTGAGTGTTTTTTATGTAACCGAGGCCAATACGTTACTGCTAACAATCACAATTCGTCATCTGCTGCGGTCTACTCAGGCTTACCGCAAGGGTCAGTTATTGGTCCACTTCTGTTCCTAATTTATATTAACCGCCTCACGTCTTCAAATTCTTCTATCATTCATATTTTTGCAGACAACTACGTCATTTTTCATGAAATAACCAGTGATAATGACAGTTCATTCCTCCAATCTTATCTTAACACCGTAGCAGCTTGGTGCAGCACGTGGCGAATTAATTTAACCTTGGTAAATGTAAGATAATGCGCGTAACTAGATCTGCCAACACCCCGCTAACATACTACTTAAACAACGTCCCACTCTATACCGTCAGCTCATATAAATACTTGAGTATTCTTATCACATCAAACCTATCTTAGGCAACTCACATTGAATACATTACTAATAATGCCAATCGCACGTTAGGCTACATACATCGTAACTACCGAAAAGCACCATCGGCACCAGAACTATTCTTATATATAACATTAATGCTTTCCAAACTTGAATATGCCTCTTCTGTGTGGGATCCTTAGCACGATAACTTGATTACTTCACTTGAACTTGTACAGAATAACTCAGCCTCTTTGATACTTCATAACTATAATCGTATTGCCAGTATAACTTCAATGAAATACAACCTAAGCCTTCCTTCTCTTGCATCCCGTCGGAAAATATCCCGTTTGACCACATTTCACACATTATCACTTCATCCCACCCTCCATAACCAACTAAGCTTCAATCCTTAGTACATATACCATCGCATCGACCACCGTCACAAGGTTGGCATCACAATTTGTAACTCCCAGCGTTTTTATCGATCATTCATACCACGTGCATCAGTAGACTGGAACCAGCTACCTGAAGACATATTAACTATTGCTAATAACCATGTTTTCCGACAAGCTTTACTTAATATTGTATAATTAAAAATTGTATCATGTTCCTATTGTATTACGTTCGTCGTCCTTACACAGCTGACATTGTATAATGAGGAGTTTATTGTTTGTTGCATAACTTTTTTCAGACTGTAATTTATTTCTTGTCTACTTTGTAACCACTCCACTCTATAATGGAATATGGCCTTGAGGGTAAATAAGGTGAAATTGAATCAAAATTTGTATAAAATTGACCTTTATGTTTTCAGTCGAACTATATCTGCCTTTGTTAATGATGCCTTCAATGCATGGAAGAAACAGCCTTTTGCCGTTATTACTGTATTCATTGCTGTGGGAACGTTATGAGCCTTACATCAATACCATGTAGTGAAATAAGGTACAACTATATACTACATGAAGCAAAAACTATGGCCTACTTGACAAAATTTGCAGTAGTAGTGTACTTTGAAAAAAAAAAAAGCTTCACGTTTCCTGCGCTTTATCTGAATTCTACTCTCAAAAAAGCGACGTCCTTGAGCCCCATTTGTCTCTCTTAAAAGTGACAGGCTGGCTCTTCAAGAAATATTCCACCAAAATAAATTCCGGCCATCTCTTGCAAACTGCGTCGTCGCGCATGATCTCGCTTGCGGTTATGAATGCTATGCATAGGCCCATCTCCTCTCGTGAAAACGTGCATTATGGAGGGACTTTTTTTATTCGAGGATCTCCTCGCGAAGCCGTGGCATTTCTAAGACCAACCAGAAAACGAGAAAGGTGTTGAGGAGGGCGTCTTATTCGTGGGTCTCCTCGCAAAGCCTGAAACATTTCTACGAAGAACACGAAAATGACGAAGACGGTCTTTTCTGTTCCTGTCACCAAACAGTGCAGCGGTGAAAACACTGTGTGTTCGCAGCGTCTTCTTCTTGCGCATGTGAACATTGGAACACATATATTCGTTTGTATACTGCATACGGTTTGCCTACGTCACAGTACGCTCCATCGCATAGGTGTCCTTCAGTGTCGTCTGCTCGGTGTGCTCAATAACAGACGACGTGTCCTAGGATCACCGGGGACGTAGACGAATGCATAGTACGCGACACCAACGCCCAATATACACCATTGGCCCTACAGCACCATCTACGGTGACCGCAGTACTGCACCGTATTACCGATACATAGTACGTAGAGAAGTAGACCGTCGTTGTCCAAGCGAAGCACGTCGTCAGCCACGCTTTGGAAATTCATGGCCGCCACGGGGAAACGAATGTGGCTCACGTACGTACGTGGCGACAGAGCTCGAGCCTCGTTGTAGGGGTAATCCTGTAGCGGGGCCGTTCCTTTGTTTTGTCTTTAATATTTCTCGAAAAACGCCTAAATCCTCGGAACGACATTATTCAACGTCCGGCTGCCTTTGAGTTCGTTGCTTAGTTGCTGGGTCGGGTTGGCGAAAAAATAACGGCCTTAAGCCCCGCCATGACGTGCCCCAGAGTTTTCGTGGGCTTAAAAACGCCTTTCGCGTAACCCTTGCGTCTTTTCTTTCTAGCAGGACGATGATTCAGGGGGGACTACTTTCAAAGTCCTTGAAAGAAAGAAAATAAATCGGTCTTACCGACCGAGAAATGTAATTGTGATTCCTCTTCGTCAAAGTCGAGGACACGTCCAGCAGTTCCGCTAACTTGATAAATTGTTCTCCGTAATCTACGTAAGACGAAATTGGCATGGGGAGTAAGACCGAAAGACAAGGTAGTTGGTACATATATATCCTAAGAAACCTCGAGCACGAACTATGACAGGTACAAGACGTGCTCCGGGTATTATATGTTTGATCTTGCTTATGGCGTATTCGGTTGGGCGTTTTCGAGCGCTCTAGAGCGCTCTGAAATGTTGCCGCGCGTTCGGTTGGTAGAATTCGAGCGCTCGGACTACCTTCGGTTGGTTTTTTCGAAGCGTCAAACTCTGACTCGGAGCGCTCCCGACCGCTCTGACTTCGAAGTCAGAGCGTGGCGCGATCTTGCCGAGAGGACGGATCACGTGACACAAGCCGGCAGTGGCGTTTTTGACCGTGTGTGTGGTGACTTCACATCTACGTAGTCATAAATGCACCATGTCAAAAAGGATGTGGACAGTGAAGGCGGAGAAAACGTCAGTGCTGCTATTACAGCAGCTCGCAGACGAATGCCTTGAAGCTAGCAGCTGTAACGACGACGATCATCGCCATATTTATGTTCTGAGCTCAGACGGCTGTTGCTACGTCCAGATATGTCAGAGATGGCCACTTAACTGATCGGCGCCATTTGTCGATGCAGCACAGGAATGTTTATCTTCAAAGGATAGCGCGCACTTACTACGGGGACAGAGGGAGACGAACACGACAACACAAGCGCTGTTGTTTAGCCGGCTGCTTCCCGCGCTGGCTGCACGGTGGCGCTACAGGTGCGCTGCTCCCTGGCTGCTCCGAAATCGCCGATGTATTCGGTAGGTACGCTGCCTCTCGCGCTCTGATTGCGAGCTGCCTCGGCATCTGGCGACTCGGCCAGAGGACCAGAGCGGCCAACCGAATACGCCATTAATAAAGCTTCCAGTTGACAGTAGCGCTGGTTTCGTTCCCCGACTCTTCTCCCTGTCATAGTTCGCGCTCGAAGTACCTTAGGATGACGTGGGCACGCATGTGTTAGCCACAAGATTAGCGCCTAAAAATCACAGCATTGACGATGCAACTTTCACGAGCTCAAGAGAGAGAATACCTAGAGGGGAAGGGAGGTTAAATATGGTAGTATTAGTTTAGAGGAGAAGGGAGTAAAGAGAACAGTCACATCTTCGGGGAAGAGACAGAGAGTTCACAGAAAGGAAGGAGGGTTGGTCCGGGGTAGTCCTGGTAGGCTACCCGGCGTTGGGTAAGGAAGTCAAGGGAACTGTCAGAACTGCAAAAGTGAGATATAGAGTGCGTAGAAACGTAGAGACGTTAGTACGAGGTGGTTTCGGTTCTGTATTTTGCAACGTTGCCGCAACATTCAGAAAGTTGCCTCAACGTTGTGGCAACATTTGGTGCTACTAAGGATTTTGCTTTACAAATCGACTGCCGTAAATTTTTAGAATCCGTCAAGTAGGAGCGGAGTTGCAGGACTTCTTCACGCGCTTTAAGTTCTTTCTCTCTCCTTTCGTACCAGTCAGTGCGCCGAAAGCTACGTGGATGGGGGGATAGTGAGGGCAGGATGACAAGGGGGGCAAGAAGCTACGTCATTTCATTCGCACTCGTCATGGCCTTGAGCCCTTTTCTTTTTAGGGGCGAAGCTCCTTAGGACATAGTCTTGTCTTCCGTTGTGATCACAGCATAGAACCGTTGCTATAGTCGAAACATGTGTGAGACACAAGAAAAAGGTTTTATAAGACTTCAACGTAGAGATAGGCTAATTATAGGTGAAGAGATCGATGTTCCCGGCGAAAATAATCTATCGCGAAGAGTATGGATGAGTTGATCTCTACTAAAACGTGCCTAGATGTTGAGGCTTCTCAAGTAAACCTTTAACACAAAGGCACACGTCGAGCACTATATGTCCCAACAAATTACCCATATTAAAATGGTATCTTGCCACCGGTAAGATGACGGGTTCTTGAATTCACTTTCGAGGCATATCCTCCACTCCAGGAATTTTCTAAATTCTCCTTGAATCGCCTAAGACGACTGGAAGGCTCAATAAATTTGCATTTCTGTATACACTTAAATTTATGTCACTCAATTTACATCATATCGGGCAACGCTCGGGTAACGTACTGTTACTCACCGATACGATGCCCAGAGCTTCGCCCACTCGTCATCATTCACTTCGTGGAGACGCGTGTATTTGTTTTCTTCAAACTCGCGAGCAAGTTCGCGGGCACGTCGTGGCACCACACCGCCGCCGCTGTGACTATGCAGCTCGCAATGCTCAAATCAGCCAATGGCCATGGACATTGCGTTTATGACGTGGTAATTCGGGCTTATGACATCATTTGTCGAGGGCAAGAGCGAGCGATTCCTAGCTGACTTTGAGAATTCATTGTAAATTCCAGGCCGCGTGCTGCGCTATAATGTATGGCTCACATGTTCTCACAATGCCCGACTACCGATCAGGAGCGCTTTCTGGCCATGCTGTACAAGTGTTGCAGGGCCTCTTTAACTGAAGTTACTGGCTTTAAAATCCAGAAACTTCCCTAATTTTGCATGTGCGGACACTTCAATTTATGTTTACATTCTAAGTAAAAAGAAATATCATCGTCTTTTATGCTCAAATGCTGAACAAAAACTGCTGAACACTGTGCTACTTCCGTTCAGATGACATCTGTTTAATTGTATCTACCAGCCCCATCAGTGACAAAGTGAACGTGTTAGCTTTAACAGATTACTAATTATATATTCAAGCGTACTAATTTAGAGGTGGGGCTAGTGTCCCAGCCTTGAATGCCTACGTCAAAGAATTACCTTGTTATCGTTAATGAATTGTTCATCTTCTGTCCACCTTTCATTAGGATATAACACTGTTCTTCGTTATTGAACAATTGTTATTCTTTACACTTAGTTGCGGTGTCGCGGAACTTATTCTTCATCATTCAAATGATTCCTTTCAGCGCATCTCTATGTTCCTTAACGAAGTCGTGAATACAAGGAAGCGTTAATACAATGCATGTTTCCATTCAGTAATTTGCATAGATGCATCTGCCTCTAAGCCTATAAAGAAATCCACTTTTCCCGCGCGCCCTTGTCTATGCATTTTTCGAACGATAGTTTTGAGAGTATGTCGGCGGGAAGAACTTTCGATAAGCCGAGTGCAAGTAATTTACGATTCTGGAGTAAAGAAACGCCGTTATTTTCCGAGCGTTCTTCGTTTAGAAACTCAATTGCGCTTAAGTCGCTCGAAACGAAATTACCATTGCTCGCTCACATTCGCACCGAAACGAGGCAATTTATTATTATTATTTTTTTTTTTCAAATTTTCGCGAAGCGATCATCTTCGGTGCGTTGGATTCAAGAACTTGTGCCGGGTTCTCTGGCCTTCCATTAAGCAGCGCCGAATTATTTCTCTCCGCAACATCATTAAAGCCGAGTGTTTCCGTGATCGAAAAAATGTTCTGCTTCGAAGATTGTTGAAGCTATGCGGCGTGCCGTTTCCGCGTGCAATGGTAATTCCGCCCGAGTGCGTTCGTAATGATGTTCCAAAGGGCCCGCATGGTAATTTGGTGAGTGGGGATCGAATGATCCTCTTTGATGATGTTCGTTATTTCTCACTTGAAAGCATGATCAGGTGTTTGCCCGAATCTAATGTAATGCCTGGGAAAATGTGTCGTCCTCTTGCGCTGTCCTGAACATTCGGTTTATGATCTCCGACTGAATAATTTCATTGTTTTTACGTTCCTAGACAGAGTTTGAACTTTTATGACGAAATGTGTCGTGCTCTTGCGCTGTCCAGAACGCTTGATTGATGATCGCCAACCGAATAATTGCTCGTTTTCACGCACCTATCCAGAGTTTGGATTTCTCGCATCAAGGACTGCTACAAGGGCCATTTATAGATTTTTTCTGAAGAATACTGGACTTTACAGTAGACTTTAAGAAGACCACTTTGTGTTACGTGGTCACTGTACATACGCATCACCTCTTCCTGTCCCCATCATCATCATCATCACTCTGTTCTTTCCTTTCCCTTTTCCCCTGTGCTGAGTAGCAGGCCAGAGCGCACAAGCTCAGGCCGACCTCTTGGCCTTCTAATAAATTTCGCGCTCTCTCTCTCTTCTTGCAACACTGTCCACAGGTCTTCTATATTTGCCGAGTTATTGAGAATTGTAATAATTAACAGCGCGAAAAAACGAGACACAAAAGAAGGAGAACTAGACAGGACTCTTGTGTCTGACTTTTGTGTCTTTTGTGACTTTTGTGTCTCGTTTTTTTCGCGCTGTTAATTATTACAATGCATCCATACCAACTAGCCCAGCTTACCACTCTATTGAGAATTCTAGTCCCCAATTTAACCAGTCATTCACATCTTTAAACGAGGGAATGCCGTGAGCTAAAACCAAACGTTTATATCATAATTGCGATATGGTAATTTCAATGTATTTCTTTACTTTCGTAGACTATTCTGTCTTTGATTTTCTTCAGTTATGTCAAAGGAGAACTGAAAGATGTTTGCTTCGGCAGCGTATGTTCTTTGAGCTGTAAACGATAGGGGTAAGATGCACGTCAAAGGGATATCCAGCAATCTTTCTGTTGTTTCCCTCGCGTTCGTTCTGTTTCTGACGCTTAATAAATGACAAATTGATTGATTGATTGATTATTGATTGATTGATTGATTGATTGATTGATTGATTGATCGAGAAACAGAGCTCCAATAATTTCGATATCCTAATACTGCCGAGTTCTACTAAAAACTCAAGAAAAATTTACAGCGTTTCTCAATGGCCATGTCGCGTTGAACGGGTGGATATCTATGATTCTCTACGGAGAGGCGCTAAGAATGATTATTTTTAATAATACGTCATGTTTTCAACACGCTACACTTACTCAAAATGTCATAAGAAAGGAATCATCTCCTTTTTTCCACGTCTGAATATCTTACGCTATATATTCCCGCACAAGCTCATGACCAGTAAAGCTTAAGCGCACAACCAGACGAGGACAGAAAAGAACACGTGGGTACACACAGGCGCTCCGTGTTCTTTTCTGCCCTTGTCTGGTTGTGCGTTTAAGCTTCAATGGTCATGTGTTAACAACACGCCCAAACTTCCACGATAGTATCCAGCACAAGCGCAATTTTTTTTAGGAGCTTGCTCCTTATGCTCGCGCCCTGTCCGGCGGCGGCGACGGCGGCGGCGTGTGCACTTCTCCGCGCGCCGGCTTTCCGGTGATTTGAAGAATGCTCACTAGATGGCGGTGCCGCTCAAGGCGACGCACGCCACTCTCGGCACGTGCGCTTCCTTTCTCTTCGCCGGGAGCTCACGCAGTGAACGCAGTGAACACCGTAGAAGCCAAGGCCGCTGCGTGGCGGGCTCGCAACGCGGCAGCAGCTCAGGCTCGCCGCCCGAGCCCCGCATGTAATGTCACGTCTATATATGATGGTAGGAGATGTGTACGGAGGATTCGCGGGTTACCCGATCATCTCCGAGCAAGCTCCTCTAACATCATTCACTTTGCGGATGTTGCTGGGATTTTTTTTTTCAATTTTCAAGAATATCACTCAGTTTTTAAACCTGAAAATATAAATTGTAATAATATCTAGTGATGTCCCAAAACCATCATATGAATGTGAAATGTGCCGTAGTGGCGGGCTCGGGAAATTACTACCATCTGGTGTTCTTTAGCGTTCACTGACATAGCATATTATACGGGCCTCTACCATTTTGCCTTTACCGAAATGCCACCGCTGCGGCCGGTATCGAACCCGCTACCTTCGTTTCAGCAGCCGAACAGCCTGGTGGACGAAAAACTTGGAGCACATAATGTAGGAATAACAGCGCTAAAAACGGAGCACGCTTGGAGCACGCTTGGAGCATGCTTGGAGCACGCTTGGAGCATGCTTGGAGCACGCTTGGAGCACGCTTGGAGCACGCTTGGAGCACGCTTGAACTTCGCCTTCAAGAGTAGAACGCGATAGCGTAATCGGGCCCCTTGCGCATTGCCTTCAACCATGCCGCAAGGAAAGGAACGTTTGTGCGTGTAACATTGGCCGTTTCAAACTATCCTTGAATGTCTATTGGATGTACAGTTGTTAAGTGCCCACTACGCCATAGTTCTTTCTTTTGCCAATTAGTGATGCACCCACTACTCGTCCGTAAGGCACCCGCGTGCGCTTGCGCAGCTGCACATTTTGTAACGGGTGGGCAGCATAAATCCACCTACCCATTAAGCAATTAATTTATGATGGCCCCTGGTGCGATTCTAGGATTCTGCCACGCAATATTACACGCGCTAAGGAGACTCCTTCTACTACATCACATTCATATAACTTTTTTTTTCGACGCAGCTTCGAGCAATGATGTGACTCTGTGGTAGAACACCTGCTTTCCACGCAGACGGCCTGGGTTCGATCATCATTCGGACCCAAAAATTTTTGTTATTTATTTTATATGCATTCCTTAACGGACTTTAAAGAAAGACTTACCGATGACTCCCTACGGTATTCGCTTCCTTCCTACAGATGCAGCAGATTCCCCCTATGGCATGGTTATGTTGATAGGCATGCGCAGCATATAAAAAACGAGATTGGCGGTACAAAATGCTGACCCAGATGCTCGTTCCACTACAGAGTATTTTATTGAATATGCAGTATATATAAGGGATATGTATCGCGTTCAGGAAGAACCACCAATATGGATGACTATGTTAGGTGACCTGGTTTCATTGAAGCGGTTTCAAATCTTCGACAGGTTGACCTTTCTAAATAGTACCACCATTGTGATGCGTGTTTTTTTTTTTTCACGTATTTTGTGTGTTGAATATGTATGTTTGTGACATGAAACTGTAAAGTATAGGTATAATAAGGGGAAAAAACACAACCGGCGTAGCTCAGTGGTTGAATACTGGGCTGCCACGCAGAGGGCCCGGCTCTGAATCCCATTCTATCCTCGGTATTTTTTATTTAGTTACTTTTTTTTCTTATTCCGCGTGATAGTGGTTACGGACACCGGCGGCGGCGGACAACTAGGACTCCAAAAACGGCCATTGTTGTGATCTCATAACAGCTTTCGCTGTAAAACAATTCACACAACACATTACACAGTTGATCGAACCAGTGGTGACGATCAGAGAATAAAAGGTGTCTCTCGGGATCTCTTGATCTGTGAGGCGCTGTAAAGCGGGGCACTCTCAGAGCTAAGTAAACAGACATTGCCAGTTACGTTTTTTAGAGAGTTCGTGGTACTCTCTTCGGAGAGTCGTAGAAGGTGCAACTACCCGAATCGACACACTGCTGAATTAAGGTGATGTTGATGTTTAAAATCGGATAGAAAACACATACAGCGTCATTTAGCCGATATATTGTTGGACGAACCGACAGTTGCCAATATGAAGCCACCATCGGCAATCTTTCAGCGATACTTTGCCAAGGTTGGTCATCGTCGAGCTAACAGCAGCCAAGAAAAACGTACAGGGTTCCTTATACACTCACGTAAGACGACTAGAAGGCGAAGGTGTTTTATTATTTTTTTTCTCAGTCATTGTATTGTTCCTGCCCCGACAAACTTCGAAAGCTTTCAGCACCTAGCGTGCTTTTGCATTGCCTCCAAGATCAGAGGCACCTCACCTGATTCTGCACAGCCTCCGTGATCGTCCCACCATTGAACAAGCAACGATGTCATGTCATGACGTCAATGTTACGTCATGGCATGTCACATGGTTACGTCATCACGTTGTGATGATATTTTTTGCATCACTCGTGTTAACGCTGCCGACGCGGAACGCCGGCCAGTTTTCGGGTTTGATGAGTCATCTAAGGCCTTTGCCTTAAAATGCTTGTAAATACGGTCGACAGAGACATCGCCGCTTGCCTCTTTACCATTCACATATCGACGAAGGGGAAAGGGTGTACTTCAGGATGTGCCCTCGTACATCTATATATAGAGAAAAAGACGTAACTGATCTCTTAATCTACCCTGAAGCGTGTTTCCTCTCAGTTTTAAGTACACCAGTAACTCAGCTCGTTCTCCGAAAGCCTGTTTTCGATTCCAAGAAACGTAAACGCGACTGAATTAGGGAGCTGCGCTGGAGGAACGGAATGCTCCTTAAAGAAAACCTTCGCCGCTGCTAAGTAGGGAAATTCCCCCTCCTTCAAAACTCAGCCTTCGCAGTAGCCGCACGCTACGAAGGCAGCTCTGCGCTTACTCTTTTTCAACAAGCGTCACGCAAGAGCTTCCCATTCGCTCTTGCACGCCTATACAGTATGAACGCCGTTCGTGAAGGACTCGCCTCCTACGTATGACTTATTTCGCCGTTTCGGCGACGGGCAAAGGTTTCTAGAAGCCCGAACGCCGAGTAGGAACGGTAATTCGGATACTTCCGAGAAAAACTAAAAAGAAAAAAAAAATCGAGACAAGCCGCTTTCTATTTCGGCCTCTTTCTAATGTATATTCCTAACGTTGCAGGTTTCTCAGCGACTTCACTACGAGCATTCGTTCTGCCGCGCTGGTCTCCATACCTGATTGAATGGCACCTCCCCCTCAGCTTTTCCCTATGGGCACGTTCTGATTGGGCGAACCGTGTCCTCTGACGAACGCACGGACGAGAGAACAAATTTCGCTCGCTCGTTTTGGGTTTCCTACTGCTCTTTCTGGATCCTCGATGTGCTCCGTCTATATATTTCTTTACAAAGGCCCCCCTCTTTTTCCGCTTGGGAAAATAAACAAGATCTCCCATTCCATCTTCCGGGTCCGTTTAAGAGGGAGCTCGTGCCCTGCAGATGATTTGGGACGATGCCGAGCGATATATCTGACTTGTGTTATAAACCCGATCGTGTGGTAGCAGAGGGCGTGTCAACAAGATTCTTGCAAGCAGGGCTTGTTTCTGGAACACGGGACCGCGCATTTGATGCCACGCGGCTTTCTTTCTTTCTTTCTTTCTTTCTTTCTTTCTTTCTTTCTTTCTTTCTTTCTTTCTTTCTTTCTTTCTTTCTTTCTTTCTTTCTTTCTTTCTTTCTTTCTTCTTTCTGTTTGTGCGTCTACTCATCTATCTATCTATCTATCTATCTATCTATCTATCTATCTATCTATCTATCTATCTATCTATCTATCTATCTATCTATCTATCTATCTATCTATCTATCTATATATCTATATATCTATATATCTATCTATCTATCTATCTATCTATCTATCTATCTATCTATCTATCTATCTATCTATCTATCTATCTATCTATCTATCTATCTATCTATCTCGATTTCTCGCGCTATGTCTCTACGTGTCCATGAGACGTCGGGACTTCCGATTGCTTAATTACATTCTACATTCGTTCCATGTATCGCACAAATAAATAAATAAATAAGTCAACTGACTGATTAGTTTTCTGTCCTTCTCTCTCTCTTGTTCGTAAGCACCAGCTCCTTGCGTAGAGCACCACGAATATTGCTGCTATAAATAGCGCCTTTCTGTACCTCTCCACCTTTCCATTACCCGATATATTTTGTCTATGCCGTGTCCTACCTGCAGCCCGATCCCGCCAATGACTACATGATTCTCCTTTCTGTTCTTTTTTTAGGCGATGTTCTTAGATTCATTCCTTCTTTCGCTTACGTTCAGTCAAGACTCTTCTCCCCCCTTTCACCTTCTTCCAGTGCCCTCGCATTGATTGCTTCTATTTCGGGGATGCAGAAAAAGACCTCCCCCTCCGTTCCAACCTCTCTCACTATTTTCCTCATTTTTTTTTCTTCCTGCGCCGTCCTCCGTTCAAGACATCCTTAGCCTGTGCTATGCTGCATGTCTCTTTTCATCTGGACCGATGAAGACGGCTGTCTCTTTCCATTACCTCTTGTTTTTTCGTTTTTCTTTCATAGAGAGATGAACAAGTTCAAGAGCCACGCGTCGCTTCGTGTTATTCCAAGTTCCTTTTCCGTTAAATCGAGCCGAGACAAGCAGAAACTGTCGTGCGAAAAGGGCGAGACGATTCCTCCGGGTTCTCGCTTTTTTTTTTTTTTATTCGGCGAGAATTTCTCTGATGTTGCATGCTGCTTCAGCTCGTTCAAACCTTCCGCAATTTCGTTTCTTGTTTGTTATTTGCAGCAGTGTTCCCCTTATTGTTAAGCAATGATTGGAGTTGCCTGTATAGTTTACAATTTGTAGTAGACGAACACAAAAGCGCAAAGGCACACAAACGCACTGACTATGGTGTTTTAGGGGCACGAACACCGTGCGACACTCCTGCTGAAGCAAGAGTGTCGAACGGTGTTCGTGCCCCTAAAACACCATAGTACCGGAAGTAACTGCTCGACCGGAAGTACTTGGAAGTGAACTTCCAAGTGCTTCCGGTCGAGCAGTTACTTCCGGCTTCCGAATATTCCCAAATATTATTTAAAAAGTCAGTTTCACCGCAAGGGCGAAACAATGAACGCGATAGCAAGAAGTTGGAATGTCACACGAGGAACGACAACCAGCTCGATAATTGTAGCGCGCCGCTGAAGCACAAAGAAGGACGCTCGAAAAGAACGCACAGGTATACGCAGGACAAGCGTGAACTAACAACTGTCACAGTTGTTACGCCTTTGTGTTTGAGCAACGCGCTGCAAGTGTCGACAATGCAGAACTCGACGCTCTTAGATACTTGATTTTGTTTTAAACTGCGGCGCGTGGAGTGACCCCTCTAAGTCTCCTGCCACTCAGTGGCGTCTTGCGCAGGTGTGCCTAGAGTTACTGTATATGCTACCTTAAAAGGAGTCATATACACTAACTCTAGATTTGCCTGATGTTCTTTTTTTTTTTTTCCACACTAACCGGCAATGACGCCAACGAAAGTTATCTTTTCGTGCACTTTTCTTTCTTGACATTTACATTACAATTAATTCTAATAACATATCCTGTACTTTCCTTGGCATCATTGCCTGTTAGTTCTCATTAATATTTTGTTTAACAAAGCAAACGAGCCCTTAAACTTACACTTCTTTTCTCATCCATAGCGAGGGTCTCGTTCTGGCAGACTTGATGCCTCCAGGTAGTATGCGAGGGATTATTAGTCAGCTGCCAGCTCGTAGTAAGATGACGTGCTACGTGACGCCATCAGGCAAAAAGAGTGTTTCAATCTCGCCGCAATGGCAACAGGCGGCGCTGACTGACGCTCCCACGTTTAAATGCATATATATACCCTATGAAGTGGACGGAGTGATGACCGCCACCGTAGCTCAGTGGTAGAGCATCGGACGCGTTATTCGAAGGTCGCAGGTTCGGTCCCTGCCAGTGGCAAGTTATCTTTTCGTCCACTTTTCTTTCTTCACATGTACAGGTCTGGTCAAAAGTTCCCAGGCCACTGTCCCATGTATTCCTATGGCAGCGTGGCCTGGGAACTTTTGACCCCCCCCCCCCCCCTGTACATTACAATTACTTCTAATAACATCCCCTGTACTTTCCTTGGCATCATTTTCTGTTAGTTTTCATTAATATTGTGTTTAACAAAGCAAACGAGCCCTTAAAATTACACTTCTTTCCCCTTTGAACTCGGTGTAATTTAGAGACCCTTTAAGTTTCTGAGCACTATATGTGCGTTACGAGGGCACAAGAATGGTAACAGTGTAAAAGATAAGTACAAGATTTATATGTGAATGCTGGCGATTTTTTATCAACCGCACTAAAGGCCCAAAATGGATAAGGAAAATGCGAGATAAGGGCAAGGTTGGTATGTCAATACGGGTCTTAATCTTAGTAGTTGTCGCCGTAAAATATCTTTGAAAAAGCCCATCTTTGCCATCGCAACGCGATCGACGCAAACTGCTCCGTACAGAGTTCACGCCTTGTCCAAAGGCGATTTCTGACTCCTCTGGGAAAGGATACAAGAGAGTCCAGCAGAGATCTACTCTTTGATGGAAAGAGTCCGTCCTTTTTTTGCTTTTCTTTTTTGTTATTGTATTTATGAATAAGCGACTCTGGTGCGTTTTCGCTCAACCGGCTACTCCTCGCTTCACAGTCGAAATATACAATTGAAAAGATGATAAACACAACCCAAAAATATGTCATCCAGTGGAACGCGAGATGATCAAACACAGAACAACGCAACAGCACATGAGTCGCAAATATTCAAGCTCGAGTTCCGATAAGTAAGACAAGTTTACATGTACACGTAGAAAGCTACATGTTTTGTGTGGCTTGACATGCGCAGGAAAACGCACGCAAGAAAAATGTCTACACTTAAAAGAAAACGCACGATCCAAACATTACACAATCCTGAACACTTACCAAGATTAATGATAGGCATTAAAGGTGCGCCTCTGCGCGCCCCCTCCGTGCTTCCTCCTCAGCTGTGCAACCAGGCCTTTCATATAGTGCCGCCCCTCGCACCCCCCGCTGCTCAGCCCTCAACTCCGGCCGACACTGAGGCTCAAAAGGACAAGGTTATCGCAGCCCTAGCCGCCGCTGTCCAGGCCCTCATCGAAACCATTCCACAGAGCTCGCCAGCCTTCCAGCTCTGCAATGCGGCCTTGGCCGCTCACTTTGCCTTGACTCATCATGGCTAAACCAAACAAGGACTTTCGGCCGCGGGTTCTACAATGGAATATTCGCCATCTCCGCTGCCGACACGCTGAGCTGACTCTACACCTCCTACGGCATGAATACGATGTCCTGGCTTTACAGGAAACATACGTCCGTGCCGGAAAACTCAATTTACCGGGCTTCGTCGCTTATCACAGCCCCACACCATGCCTTGAGACTACGTGCGACGCCGAGGCCTGTTTTAACCCCACCCCACCGTGTTGGACTTTCTACTGCATCGCTCTACATCAGAGCCTCCCTCCCCCCATGTTGTGTTGGACATCCGGGACGCTTTTTGCGACCGCGTCGAGTGCGTCGCGGCTGTTGTTCGAATTGGTGGCACGGACACTGGTGTGGCGTGTGTTTATGCCAAACACAACAGGCCGGGATTACGCTTCGACTGCAGCTTCGTGAGAAGTCTCTCTGCGCGTTTCCTGTGCCCACATATTATATGCGGCGACTTTAATGCGCACAACACCGCCTGGGGCTGCGTCAACACAAACCCCCCGCGGTAAGGCGCTTCTTGAAGTCATACATCGGACAGGACTTGTGATACTCAACACGGGCAAGCGCACTTTCCTGCGCCGTGGCAGCGTCAGGAGTGTCATAGACTTGGCATTAGCATCGGACGGGTGCCACTACGAATGGAAACGTGCTCCTGACACACAAGGCTCCGACCATTACCCCATCATCCTTGAGCCCCATCGCAACAACCAACGTAGCACGCGCACCTACAGTGTTGTCCAGTGGCCTCGATTTCGTCAACTTTGTGATCGCGTGCCAGCTTCCAATGATTTCTTCGCCGCCCTCACGGACTGCGTCGCTGCGGCGACCACACGCTGCACCGTGTCGGCCGGAACTCCTGTTCCCGACATAAAAACCCTCAACCTGAGAGCCGCTCGTCGCCGGGCACAACAAATTGCCAAACGTTCTCAGAGAGATGAGCATTGGACTGTTTACAACAGGATCGACGCAGTCTGCCGTCGCCACGCGCGTCAACGAAGAGACTGCAGCTGGGAGGGTCTCTGCTACACGCTAGACGACCCACTACAGAGCGCCCGTGCTTGGCGGATTTTTTCGGCCGTCCTGCGACCGCGAATCGCGCGCTTTCCGGTCCTCTCCATTGCTGTCGCCATGGAAATTTCTACCTCAGATTTGTCTGAATTAATGGCGGACCATTTTGCTCCGGTCAACCCACAGCCACTTCAACGTGGGCAGTTACCCAGCCCTCCTACCTGCAACAACCCAGCACTACTAGCGCCTGAACGTTTTTTCCCCACCGAGGGAATTCTACTCGAAGTGCGCGCCCTGTGCAACTGTGACTTCACTATGAGTGAGATGTGCCGCGTTCTCAACCGCCGCAAACGCCGTTCTGCCCCCGGGGCGGACGGTATCACATTCCAGGCCCTTCGCAACCTCGATAGACGCCACCTCCCGCGACTTTTAGGAGCCTTCAACGACGTCTGGCGTTCCGGCGCCCTACCCCCTGCTTGGAAGGAGGCGCTCGTGACACCCCATCCTGAAGAGGGGCAAGGTGGCGTCTGAGCCGTCTTCATACCGCCCCGTCTCACTCACGTCTGTCTTGGGTAAGACGTTCGAGGCCATGGCTCTTCACCGCCTCGATTGGATAGCTGCCGCCCGAGACTACTTCGCTCCGGCACAGTGTGGCTTCCGAGCGCGCCGCTGCACAGCTGACGCTCTCGCCGACGTCGTCTCCACACTCGAGCAAGCCAAATCCGATGGTGACGCAAGCTATCTCGTTCTTTTGGACGTGAAAAGTGCTTTTGACTGCCTTCCCCACGCATCCATTTTGGACTCCCTACGCGACCTGGGTGCGTGCGGGCGTATGCTCGACTACGTCACCGGCTTCCTGACGGACCGCTGCTTTCGTGTTCGCGTCGGACCGTCCACCAGCAGCCCCCGTCCGGTAACATCGGGTGTACCACAGGGCAGTGTCCTGAGCCCTTTTTTTATTTAATTTAGTTCTGGCAAGACTCCCGGATTACATTCCTTGGGACACCCCCTGCGAGATTCGTGTGGCCATCTACGCGGACGATATCGCCCTCTTCGCCTGCGCCCCCCACAGCTCGTCGGGGAGACTTATATGACTCCATGCAGTGTGCCATCAATGCTGTGGATTCCTTCCTAACAGGAGTCGGCCTCTCCCTTTCTGCAGCGAAAACGGAGGCGATTATCGTGCACCCGCTCGCTGCTGCTCGCTTCAAGTCGCCTACGCTTTCGCTCCGCGGCACGCCCATCCCATGGAGCACCAAAGCCCGCTATCTCGGCGTCACTCTTGACCACCGACTCAGCTGGTGCCCAGCTCTAAAGGAATTGCGGAAAAGTAACTGCAAAGTGGCCACTGCCGCTCGCGGACTTCTTGCGCGCGGGCGTGGCTGCACCCCGAAACTTGCGCTCCGCATTTACAACGGCATGGCTTCCGCCAGGGTACTCTACGGTCTCCCCCTGGTCTCTCTTCGAGCTAGCCAGTGGGCAGACCTCGACGCGGACCATCGTGCTGCCGTGAGAAGCTTCTACAGCCTACCACGCACCTCACAGATAGGCCCCACTTTGGCTGAAGCGGCAGACATGCCCCTCTCTCTCCGCGCCGAGAAACAAGCCCTCAACCACGCTGCGCGCCTTCAGCGCACCCGCCACGGGCAACGACTCTCGGCCCGGCTCTATTTGCTTCCTGACTCTGCTATGGGACGCACGGTGGCTAAATACGCTTCCCTTGTGGGCGCCGCGCCGTTCTTCAGCTGGTTCACCATACCCCCTCACCGCCACACCCCCTGGCAATTGAGAAGGCTCTCCAAGGAGTCAAGTCAAAGGCCCGCACCCCTCACCAAGCCATGCAGCAAGAGGCAGCCTCACTCATCCACGAGCGACTCGTCGACCACACCCTCCTATTCACGGACGGCTCTGTCCGCGAGGATGGCACCGCTGCGGCCGCCTGCGTTGCCCCCCGCTCTCGGAGTCTCGAGGAAATGCCGCCTGCAATGCATCGCCTCCTCCACGGTGGCTGAAATGGCTGCAATTAACCTTGCGGCGGACCTCATCGAGGACTTTCCCGCAATTCAGCGAGCGGCAATCCTCACCGATTCCCGCGCGGCTCTAGCCGCTCTCGAGCAAGGGGGAAACCGGATCCCCCCTTGGCCAGAGGCTCTACAGGAAACTACAAGCCCTTCAAACCACCGGCTGCGGCATTATCCTACATTGGATACCCGCCCACGTCGGTATTTCCGGCAATGAAGCCGCGGACACCGCAGCTAAACAGGCCCACTCCCCTGAAACCGCGGTCTGCGATTTCATCCACCCTGGCGACGTCGACAGACTCCTCATCGCCCGCTACATAAGAAAGCGCCACCCAGACGCTCGAGTTGCAGCCGGCAAGTGCCCTCGACCTCTCCCACTTAGAGGACTCCCTCGTGCCGATCGGGCGCTACTACTACGCCTCCGAATAGGATGCCACCACGCCGCCGAACGTATGCATCGGCTCACTGGTCGCGGCAGCCCCTTCTGTGCCGACTGCGGCGACACAGAGACACTGGACCACCTCCTGCTCCATTGCTCTGCTTCAAGCGGGGCAAGAATCAAACTCCTGGCAGCCTACGCCAAGCACGGCCTACCACGGGCGACAGCAGAGCACCTGCTCTTTCCTCACTGCCGGCAAGGTGACACCAAACGTGTTCTGTCGGCCCTCCTTGACTTCCTCGAGGCTGCGGGGCTTCGTCACCGCCTCTAAATTATTATTACCATCATTATTTTCTTATTTTACGTTTTTTTTTTTTTCACCCCCATCCCTCTCTTCACTCTACACTTTTTATCCCAATCCCTTCCCCTTGTACCACTGCTGAGGTGTCCTCCTAATGAGAGACAGTTGCGGGGGTACAACTTTCTTCTCCCAAAATCCCTCACCCTAAAACCACTTACTACAATTTCGGCATAAAGCGCGCCTTAATATTTCCATAAAATATTTGTTTCTTCGAGGAACGTTTCCCTGCCCCCCTCTCTTCCTGCTCGGCATAACCTTGATTCCCATAGCGAGATGCAGGGAGATTTACTGGGTTGTCATGCAGCGATATGGCTGTGTGAAACATAACAGCACCCGAACCCGGTACTATCACTCCACTACTCTTCAGGACCGCGGTTTTGCGTAACTCGACGCCCCGCATTGCGTAAAGTTGGCGAAAATACCATTACGTCACGCTGTGGACTCTATATGCTAATGGCACGTCCCAGGCTATAAGCACCGACTCTCTCGGTCTAAGAAATACCGCGCAATCCTTCATCTTTTTCATCTTCTTCATCTCTTTGTTGGCCCTCAATTTCTTTAGCGTGTCGCGTTTTACTTACTAGTCTTTTTCCCGGTCGCTTCCTTACTATGCTAATCGTGGCTGCGAGATGGTATCTCACACGCGTCTCCTCCGAGATTCCCGACCGCGATGGCGCCGGTCTCGGCGTCGTATCGTATGTCATGTTCGTGCGTTGCACGCAACCTCACCGCTGCAGCGTAGGTTTAATAACGCAGCACATTCTGTTAATCTTTTATTTTGCTTCCCACAATTCTTTGTCTCTCTCTCGTTCTCTCTCTCTATCCAGGTTTGGCCGGTTTTGCCTGTGCCTACACCAAGCATCTTCGCTGCCCATAATTCTTTCTTTCTTTCTTTCTTTCTTTCTTTCTTTCTTTCTTTCTTTCTTTCTTTCTTTCTTTCTTTCTTTCTTTCTTTCTTTCTTTCTTTCGTTTTTCTATCTATCTATCTATCTATCTATCTATCTATCTATCTATCTATCTATCTATCTATCTATCTATCTATCTATCTATCTATCTATCTATCTATCTATCTATCTTTCTTTCTTTCTTTCTTTCTTTCTTTCTTTCTTTCTTTCTTTCTTTCTTTCTTTCTTTCTTTCTTTCTTTCTTTCTTTCGTTTTTCTATCTATCTATCTATCTATCTATCTTTCTTTCTTTCTTTCTTTCTTTCTTTCTTTCTTTCTTTCGTTTTTCTATCTATCTATCTATCTATCTATCTATCTATCTATCTATCTATCTATCTATCTATCTATCTATCTATCTATCTATCTTTCTTTCTTTCTTTCTTTCTTTCTTTCTTTCTTTCTTTCTTTCTTTCTTTCTTTCTTTCTTTCTTTCTTTCTTTCTTTCTTTCTTGCGGAGGCTTATTCAAATCCCCGAGACGTATTGCTTCTTCACATTCTTTGCTTCCCACCATTCTCCATGTCCCAGTGCATGCATCCTACGCCTTCTTTTCCCTTTGTTATCGCGCTAGGGCTTGTCCCGGTAACGTCACTAGACGCGCTGTTGCCATGACTACGGCGACAAAGACGGCAGTCCCTCGTTCCTAAACCCGCTTCTGTATTCCTGTACCAGACCGGCGGAGACTTCCCTAGTCGCGCGGCTAGGTAGAAAAAGAATACGAGCAAGGAGAAAAATATATATATATATATCCACGGGTAACGTAAATATGACTGAGCTCCACCGTTGCTAACAGTAGCGAATGGCGGAACCTGCCCGTTATCCCGGACTCGGTACAAAGGGCAGTCGTCTATGTCGTTGCAAAGAGGCTCACGTGATTTTCTTTTCGTTTGTTCTTAGTCGGAGCTTGGCGGAACGTGTCTGTCCCCGACGTTCCGCACGGCACGTACTTTCGTGAGAAATAGAGTCAACGTTCGATTGTGTCAGTGCTTGGGTAGGGGCCTTGTTATTCACCGAGCCCATAGGCGTGCGCACAACGGAGGGGGGGGGGGGCAATACATTTAAAAAGGGGTGCTAATTATGCCACGTATATTTACTGATTCAGACCTGCCCCATCCTTATTTAAATCTTATGGGTTGTAGTCATGCAGTGTTTTGACGATAACCTCAACGAGTCTGGCCCACGAGACCACGCGCGCGCTAACCGACCGCGCCGGTTCCGGGCAACGGGTCGGCGACAACGAGGTTGCGGAGAACAGGGTGACGCGCCTGCCACGTACAATGAAATCGTGAAATATTTTTACCTAGCATTAAGAGTGTATCCACTCTCTCCCCCAAACTTAATAGGCCTCAGGCCCTTACTCTCAGACTACTGCAGACGGAGGCGTACCCCAATCTGAGCAGCTTACACGCTATATTTATCCCGAATTATTCATCAATAACACTTGCCCTGCATGCGGGGACGCAGCCACCCTAGCGCACATGCACTGGGAGTGCAAGGCGACGCACACTAACCTCGATACTGTTTCGGCCAGGTGAGAGGCGGCCCTGCGCAGCTCCCTCCTGGCCAGGGGCGTAGCCAGGTGGGGGGGTGAGGTGTTTAAACCCCCCGAAATTTTTAATTTTGCTTGCGTGTTTATACACGCACACATACAAACGCACGCACGAACATACATGAACTAGGGCTAAACCCCCCCTCCCCCCCCCCCCCCCGAAAAAAATTCTGGCTACGCCTCTGCTCCTGGCCGACCAACTATGGGCCGTCCAGTGGGCCCGCGTCAGCGGTCGAGAGGTTTGGCGTGACAGTCCCGACGGGGGAGTCGCCCGCTGCGCGCTAACGCGCGCCGTGCCGGACCTTAATAAAGTTTTGCCATAGAACAACCAATGGCGGTCGAGAACCCATGATATTGCGTTGCAAGGACTGTTTGATTACCACCTTTACCTCCCGAATAGCCGGGGACTTAAGTCAGGCGGTTGTGTGACGCTGACGCAGGTAATCTGTACATTTAAATTTTTGCATGCATTGATACCGGACTTTTGGGCTCCACCAATAAGCGGGAAGGGCGAGAGGGTGCGGTGAAACTTTGACCCTTCTTGATGGGCAACCCTGCGCACACCAATGATCAAGCAGGCTTTCTCGGCTGAACCCTGGCAAGTTAGGGATTGGACCTAACTGTGAGGTGGAGTACGCGAAATCTTTATTGATATGTTTAGCGAATCTCAGAGGTGTACGTATGTGAAGGGCGTTGTAACTGTTTCTGTCACCCAATTACCTGAGGTTGCAAGTGTGCCCAGCTGTCGCCATTTTGACTTTTTTTTTTGGCATAATGTCTAGACGTTATAACACACGCATGGTCTTATTTGCGTAACATGAATGCCCTACAACAGAGATTGTTTCTTATTTTCATTTGTGAGGATGCACCAACAAGGCTTCAAACAAGTGGTAACAGCGCAGAAAGGAAGGAAATGTTCAGCTTCTATTTGACCACCTGCGGTCCTTAACGTACACCCAAGTGCAGAACTACGAAAGTTGTCGAATCTCACGCGCATCCGCAATGTCTGCGGGAAATGCCAGTTGAACGCCCGACCCGTTCCTTTTCTGCATAGAACGCCGCAGGCAACGAACCATCGCGCTCGGTATTGACTGTCTTGAACTATAGGCAGAGACAATGCCAATTTTTTCGTTTTTTTTCTTAATCTATGCTCAAGAAGTGCAGACTAAAAGCTTACCTCTATTCGCTAGTCTATGCTTCAGGAAATACAGAAGGAAATGAAGTATTTCGAGTATAGTTATCGCAAGGCTAACAGGTACACCCTGGACACATGTCGTTTGTGATGCCGACTGTGCTGCGATAACAATCAATCTACGTTATCTTCCCAAAAACATCGTTGCTTCGTGTATTAAAATCATTCTACTTCTCCGCAATAGGAATTTGTACTTTCAACAACATGTACCTTGAACACGGTGTTCATATGCTACGCGTACGTGGTATGTGGCCGTACTGAATATGTGCATGTGTTTTACTTACACTATGAATATTGCGCCCGTTATGTGCCCATTTACTTGTGTTTTCCTACCTCAGGGTGCTTCGTTGCCTCAGGTCGCCCGTATTTACATTGTTTAGCACTAGCAAGCGCTTGCAACAGGGATTCGCGCTCGCGTTTTTGCCTCGCGATGGAGGCCTCATACACCTCTCGCCTGCTCCGTATAAATATTTGCATGAAAGGGAAAATCGACAACCACCCGTTTGTAGCACGAAGCCACAAGGGAAATCCGTACGGATTTCTCAGAAAGAAAAGCCTCTTAGTTGCCGAAAAATTCGTCCTGGTCCGGGGTTCGAACCCGGGACCAACGCCTTTCCGGGGCGGTCGCTCTACCAATTGAGCTAACCAGGAAGCTAGCAATTGGCAGCGCGAGGGCGAATTCATCGACAACTCGAAGCACATGGACACTAGTAATGCAAATGAGTTCTGCGGAAACCCGCAAGGTGGCGGAAGGGTTATGAAAGTCCTTGTGCTTCGAGTTGTCGATGAATTCGCCCTCGCGCTGCCAATTGCTAGCTTCCTAGTTAGCTCAATTGGTAGACCGGGGCGACCGGGGCATCGCTCTACCAAGGCGTTGGTCCCGGGTTCGAACCAGCCCCAGGCAACTAGCGGTAACTCGACTTTCTGAAATCCGTACGGATTTCCTTGTGGATTCGTGCTACAAACGGGTGGTTGTCGATTTTCGCCCTTTCATAACCCTTCCGCCACCTTGCGGGTTTCCGCAGAACTCATTTGCATAAATATTTGCAATCCAATCGTTGCACCGAAGTGGCTGCTCTGACAACAGGCGCGTCTCGGGGAACACCGTTCCTTGCGCATGTCTCTGGGTATCGGGGGGAGGGGGAGCGAGGTCACTGACCCCTTCAGTTTCCCTACCGTAAGCGATCTCCTCGTCATTTTCTCATCTAGGAGAGTGATCAAAGCTTGCCGCTTATAAGCTTGCTCCGAAGGCCAGCGAATTATATTAACAGCGAAAGTGTTTAAGCTGTCGGTAACTTGTGCTCCGTCGTGCAGAACTTCAAACGTGGGCATGCGTCTCAGGAACAGTGCAAGCCCCACTACCGAGTACAGCAGGTGCGAGAGTTACACGAAAACTTTGCTCGGCGAAGTGGAACACGTGAAACACGGGTAAGAGAGGGAGAGAGGTTGTAAGAAAGAGATAGAGATAGAAAAAGAGAAAGAAAGCGATATAAAGAAAGGGAAAGAGAGAAATACAGGAAAATAAAGGGAATAAAGGCATAAAAAGATATTGAGAAATTCATAGACAGAAAATGACACAGATAAAAACATACACGAAAAAGAGATAGAAAAAAACAGAGAGCAGACAGAGAGAGAGAGAGAGAGAAACAACAGAAAAGACATAGAGAGAAAGAGTTAAAAGAAAAACAGACGCGAAAAAGAGCAAGAGACAGAAAAAGAAAGAATTACGGAGAAACAAGAAAGGTCACGCTCCGCACTTCCTCCAGGCTTGGCACCTCTAGTACGCGCGAAGCTGCTCGTAGACAGGCAGCGATTCGGCGATTCATTGCGCTGGGTGCGGGTGTAGCCCCTGTTTTCAGCAGACGCGCGCCGTTCGCAGTTATCGAGATTCCCGAGCTCGAGAAATCTATGAAGCCTTCGAAATGCATATTGTATTTTCAATGAACATGCATTTATGTTAAAAGTAAACGGCGACGCGTTTGTGAACTTTTGTATATTCGTTAGCGAATATTTAGTATGCTTGTATGTTTATTATCTATATTCTTTGTATATTCTGATAATGAAAGTGTATAAGCGTCGCGTTTCAAACTTTGTATATGAATTAGTTCGACGTTTCAGCTACAAGTGTTTTGTTAAATTATTTCTATTTTACTGGGTTTTTTTTTTCTTTTTTCCTGAAAGCTGCAGAAACACATTTCTTTGAAGTAATTAATGTTCAGCCATGTCTTTTGTGCACATAGTTTTTTTTTCCTCTGTACATGAATCTGTTTATGCATTGTACTTTTGATTTCGCCCGTGTACTGTTTGTTGCCAAAAAAGGGACACAGACCTCGTCAAGCCGTAATGTGGCTTTTTGTCTGTGTTCCTGTTATCTGTACCATGTATAGATGCGAAAATAAAGTTCAAGTTCAGTAAAGTTCAAGTTCAGCATGTGTAAGCGCACCCTCGATAGCATTAACAGACAAGCGGCGCCACCAAACAGTGTTGGCGTCGCTCTGACCATGGGCAGCGTATTTCAATTTATATTCGGCGCCACTGTGCAGCCAGATTTGCTGGCCACTTAATGACTGCCATGACCTAGTACTAAATACGCGAGTCAGGAATCACTGCACCAATCTGCGATAAGTCGTTAGCATGAACAAACTAGTTCTTTGACAGGGCGACTGATGCGATTTTAATATTTCCGTTTTCTTCCATCTTTATTTCATGTTACGCCTGCATTGCTGGACTTGACCGTCTGAAGGTAAGTCGAGCATCGTGTTTTTCTCCTCTTTCGACGGACGCAACGAGGGATGCAAAAAGGATGATCGCGAAATTGCCGCGCCCTGCAGGAAACGACCTATGCATGCAAACCGGCAAAAAACAAGAAAAAGAACATCCAAAATCAAAGCCATTTCTACTCCAAATGAAAGCTGCATAAACTGCAGATTTGTATGTATTTCTTTTGCGTTTATGTTGTGTTTATCTGCTGTTTTGTGCTCTTCGTGTAAATATACATGTTGTAGTGTCTATTCTTTCCAGTTTTTTTTTTATTTATTTTTTTCGTGAATATCTGATTTGTTTTCCGATGATCTATTTTCTCTTCTATAATCTCCATTCTGCTGTTTTTCTACTATTAGCTGCTCCGAGCATGGTGCGTCTAACTACCGTCGCCGGCGATTTGTCCACGTTTCTCTCTTCCTCAGTTTAACTCCAAACGCGGGTGTCTAGCTGTCGCTTCGCCGACTCGAACATATGAATTAGCACTTCGGCGACGCTAGCGTTCACGGGCAAGCGCGCGCTGGCGTTCCAATCGTGCAGTCTGCTTGGCTTATGTTTATCAAACGTAGGACCTGCGTGACACCAACGCGAGGTGGACGATTGGGCCAGGTGGTGATTCATGATCGATGTATACTCCGCGGTAGACAACACGGTACAACAAGCAGACACCACGAGCAACACGGACAACACGGTAACATGGTAGACAACACGGACAACAAGCAGACAACACGGACAACACGGTAACACGGTAGACAACACGGACAACAAGCAGACACCACGGACAACACGGTAACACGGTAGACAACACGGACAACAAGCAGACACCACGGACAACACGGTAACACGGTAGACAACACGGACAACAAGCAGACACCACGGACAACACGGTAACACGGTAGACAACACGGACAACAAGCAGACACCACGGACAACACGGTAACACGGTAGACAACACGGAGAACAAGCAGACACCACGGACAACGCGGTAACACGGTAGAGGACACGGACAACAAGCAACACGGGGACAAGCTTGTCCCCGTGTTGCTTATTGTCCGCAACAACAAGCAACAACATTGCTTGTCTGCAATGTTGTACGTATTGCTTGTTGTCTGCTTGTTGTCCGTATTGTCTACCGCGCAGTAGGTATACATCGGCCAACGCGAGACGTGAGACGACAACAGGGCTGTCCCTTAGACTCCTCCGCAGTTAAAATACTCGCAGTTTTTTTATGACGGCGCAATAGATAAGCTCATTCAATCCCTGCATCACTGTACCTAGCCTTATAACTGTACGACGACAGCAAAATATTTCGCTGTTTCGTAATGTCGAGATAATTTCGAAAACATCTCCTCTAGCCACTCGAGAGCAACTTCCATATCTAGTGTATACGTTGTGGCACTACGGCACTGCGGCTGCATAGTGGTGACGGTGTTCGGATGCTGACATGAAAGACGCATATTCGATCCGTGCCGCGGTGATAGAAGTTAGATGAAGGCGAAGTGCGTGAGGTCTGTGTACTGTGTGTTGTTGGTGCGACTTAAAGAAACTCACGTGGTCGAAAATATCCGGAACCCTCCGCTACGGCTTTTCTTTCTTTCTCTGCCTCTCGGTTTCTTGTATCTCTTTTTTGTATCTGTTTCTTTTTTATTTTTTCTTTCTCTGTCTATTTCCTCATATTTCTGTCTCTTCCTATCTTTCTTTCTCCTCCTTTGTTTCTCTGTTTCTTCCCCTTGCCGCTTTGCTCCCTGTTTCTTTTATCTTTTTTATTGCGATAGCAATTATATGGACGCTCTTGGCTGATTTTTTTGCCGTCGCCGTCATGTCCCGGGTATATATATATATATATATATATATATATATATATATATATATATATATATATATATATATATATATATATATATAAGGCACAAAGAAAAATTAAATAGCAGAAAAAAATTTCCAAAGCACCTGACCGGGGATTCGAACCAGCAACCCCTCGCTCCGTAGTCCCGCTGTGCTAGACAACAGAGCCACGCGCCGTGCTTGTGCCGGCGTTATAACGGCGAGCTATTTATATGCACCGTTTACCGCTCGCGGTACGCAGATCTCGGAGGAGCTTGAGCGTGTTTTGAATCGCGCAACGCTCGTACATTTTCTTTCAATTTGAATAGTGGATTTCTTTTTGTCTCTGTTCCTATGCTCCTCTGTCTCTTTATATGTTTATTTTTTATTGCCTTTATTTCTCTCTGTTTTTCTCTTTCTCTCTCTCTATTTTCTCTTGCTCTTTCTTTTTTATCTTTCTTTCTCTCTCTCTCTCTTTCACTTGTTTTATGTGCTCCACTTCGCCGAGAAGAGCTTTCGTTTAACACTCGCATCTGCTGTGCTCGGTAGTGCTGCTTGCCCAATTCCTGTGGCGCATAACCAAGTGGGGATCTTTCGCAAGACGGAGCACAAGTTATCGATAGCCTCGCTATTTAAAAAAAAAAGAAAAAAAAAACTCCCGACTTGAGACGTGGTATTCTTTTACGTGCTGGCAAGGTAGGCAGCAGCGTTTGGTCCAACTGGGCAAATGCATGTCAGTACACAATGCGTTCGCGGGCTTCTTGGTGCTTGTCCATAATAAACCTTAGGGCAACAAAACGACTCACGAAAGACGACAGGACACCTTTAGGTATCGTTATGACGATGTAAATGGTAGGCACAACACGTGCTCCTAGTCTGCCGCATTTCAGTTTTCTTTCCGACGCTGCATCTGTCTCGTTGCCTCTTTAGAGCCGCCTGACCTCGCCCAAAGTTGATCCAGTTAGCAGGGCTGGTGAGGCTTGGAGAAGGCAGGGGGGTGTACGTGAAAAGGGGGGGGGGAGTCGTGTCTCTTTTGTCGTCTCTGCAATGTTGACCGCTGGCTCGTCATCGGTGGGGGTTCCTTCTAATTGGATTAGCCGTCCCGGTCAGCGAGGCGGCCGATGCGGCAAACGCCCTAGACACGTTCACCGGAGCGCGTTTGCCACTTTGTTGTGCCACACTTAAAGCTGCGAACCGAGACAGGCCGTGATCGAAGGTGTCCGGAACTGCGATCGAATTAGCCTATGGGAATTCGGTGAACGAAGGAAGTTGGTGCTTTTGTTTCGTCGTGTTAGCGTGTAGACAATCCTAGGTGGCCTAACTAAACAGTTTGCCTACCTGATTACGTGGCGCGTCCGTTCGCCCCTCGCTGTGCGCCGAACTGGAGGGATAAAGCAACTTGTAGCGCTGCAGCTGCGTAGGAAGTGGTGAATGTGGTGACTCTGCGCTGGAACCTTTGAGTGCTGCCTTTCGGGGCGCCCCCCCTCGCCAATGGAAACAGACTCGGACGAAGGCGACTCCTACGAAGAGTAAGTGGTGCTCCGCGTTTCGCTGTGTACTCAACGAAGCGAGCACGTCCGTGGAAAAACAAAAACTTGAAGCAACCGCTCTTGGTAGTGCCTGAGCGGAAGTTTGAAGTTTGCAAGGTTGCCTTAAAGACAAGCCTTGGAATAAGTTATTTCTCTTTCTATTCTTTTAGTCCACAAGCAACTACATGGACACTCCGAGCACGCTTTCACTATCGGCGTCGGCGTCGCCGTGAGGCTTCGTATATCCATTACTATGATTGCTGCCTGCGCATTAGCTAAATGTAGATCGCTAATAGCAGGACACGCTTTTTGCATTTCTGAGTTAATGCCTAGGCCTAAACTTTAAGGCTCAATGCCTGACATTGCGTGGCCCCAGGATCACATAGCATGCTCTCGCATTGAAGCAAATTCAATATCCACTATAGGACATAACATAATTTAACGTAATGCGTTCGTTGTGAAATCCCCGTGCCTTTTTAGCGCATTTTTGTATGACTTTTTTTTACCAGTCCTCCTAATTTATTTAAATGTTACGAAATGCCGTATTGTGAAACACGGATAATGTGGTTCGATTTATTGAGTTACTTACGAACCCTGTCTGGAAAACAGGTGAATAATGTTGAAAGAAATGAAAATCTTCGCTTGGGGACAGATTTGTCACCAAACTGCGCTAGCTTTTTTTTATATTAGAAAAATAAAGCATATATGCTTGGTTTTCCTACGGGTCGCAATCCACAATATTACCAAGATATTTAAGGTCATCGCATTACAGTTCGCCACATGGTGTTCATCAATGGACACTGATGTCTACCTACATATTGGAATATATTTGTTTCGTGCACGTTCGAATACCGCAGTTCTAACCGGAATCGAACCCACTACCTTGATTTCAGCCGCGCAACGCCGTGACCAACGGCCTTAGCGCACCAAGAAACTTTTCACATTCTTTTGTCGACTAAGCAGAAATATGTTTGTGAACGTGCTAATGACGTAATAAGCTTTGGCTGTTGTATTGGGCTGTTACTTTCCACATGCGTGGAGGAACAGAACGAGGACACCACACGGCACGAGCGACAAGGAAGATTAAAATAACTGAGCGATTGTAAAACGGGTATCTGTAGAGACGGCCTGCTCACTCATGTTCAAAATTACAGGACGAGGTAACCTTATTTCCAATATGTGTTCGTGTTATTTGAAATAAAATTATAAAATCAATTTCTATTTTCTCGCGCTGTGACGTCTCTTCCAATGGAATAATTTTCCTCGGGCCACCGACAACTCTCGAAAGTAAACAAATAAAGAAATAAAACTAACCGAACATGAATGAGGCGCCCGGTTCTGCTGTTCTTGTGTCCCCCATTTTGTGACGCCTAATAAGTTATAAATATGAAGGAGCTAGAAATGAAAGATACGCCCGAAAAGATAACGAAAAGAGGGCATACATACAAATAACTTTTTAACGCGATAGCGTTAAAGAGCTCGTTTCGCAAAAATTCCGGCGTCGGCGGCGGCGTCGTTGGTTGTGAGCGAAAAATCATCATCTTCTCCTTGACCGAAAAATCGAGAAACATGCAAATAAAAGAAATAATAAAAAGTTTCGGGTCCGAATAAGGATCGAACCCGGGTCGTCTGCGTGGCAAGCAGGTGTTCTGCCACGCAGCCACGCTTCTGCTTGCGATTTCATATAAAATAACTTCCTCTGCTTGGAATTGCAGTGAAAATAACTTTCATGCTTTGCAAACACGCGCGTTCTGTATACAGGCGTCACAATAGAACATGTAATATCCCAGTAATAGTGCGTGGTACAAGTGTGCATAGCCATCGGGCGTCAGAAGATGCGAATATCATAACGACATTGTGGTTCAAAGCCGTGTACCCATTACAGAAGGCACACACGTTACTGCGCGTATTCCCTTAAGACCACGTAGTGGGTGCATAGCAACTTCGAAAACATTTCCTGCATTTACCGCGCCTAATTGCTCGTGGTTTAAAGCATGCTACCCATTACATAGTGTGCACTAAGGGATTGAAGTACGGACTACACTCACAGAACTTGAGGGAGTACTTGAAGAGCAGGGCAACTGCATTACTCTCGACAGAATTCTTTAACTCCGTGGGGGAGTAGCGCAGAGTTAGCCGCCGAACGTACTCTTTCCTTGAAGGAAGAGTAAAAGAGGCTGCGAACGCTCTGCTACTCAGACGGAGTTCCCAATCTATGCAACTCTCGTGCCGATGCGGCGTGAATGGGGTCTGGTACTCCGTCCTTAGCAATGTAGCGCCTGCATCTGACCATATGGCGACGCCTCAAAGCAATATAACTGTCTCGTAACCATACGCCTTTGAGCGTAGACGCCACAGATGCAAGTTTATTGCGTCAACTTAGTAGAATAACTTTCAGTGATAACAAAAGTATGGCTTTGTGATTGTGAACGTTTCATTCCGAAAACGCCAACAGCGGCACCTTAGAAGCAAGGAGCAGCGCCAACTTCTAACCCGTCGCCAGAAATTAGTTTATGGCACAGGCTAATTGCCACTAGAGTAACGTAGACACTCGAGACATTCGTAAAAAAAAAAAAGAAAGAAAAACTGCCTTACAAAAAAAAAAGAAAAAAAAAAAGACTTCGCCAGCAGAATTCGACCTCGCCACCTCCCGATTACCAGGCGAGTACTAGCTCTACCACCACGCAACGTCTCACAGCGCTGACTACACCGTAAACAAACTGATGAAAACAAAAGCCGTTTCGCTTCACGGGTCGCATTCTCAACACAGACGCGATTGTCTTTCCCAACTAAACCTTGCGTCTTCATGAGATTAAAACTGCTGCCAGCCACGCATGACATGCGGCTATGGCCAACAGCGCCAACTTTCGTTCAGAATCATATGGAAAACAAAATATACAAAAATTACAAGGATCTGGGGCGGATTATCAGCTGTTACTGCCGAGTACAAGAGCCGTTTCTCGCTCTTTCCGTTGGTTGACGTGCACAGAAGCTTTATGTCGACTGTAATGTCGTTCGATAAGTACGCGCGTATTTGATTGAATAATCTGTATTTGCTTGTGCAAGCGACGATATGCTAGTGCAGCAGTTGTGTCAGTGTGCAGATTTGCATTGCTATACCGATAGCTGCAACTATACCTAACCGATCGCTAAAAATCAAATTGAATGCGCAGGAAAGTATGCCTTCATGTTACTTCAATAAGGCGTACCAAGTGACAAGCCTGTGTTTTCACGTATGAGTCAGCGAAGTGCCGGGGAGTGCGCCCGGCGGCTATCTGCGGCGGCCTGTGTGCACTGGCTGAAAGCGCGTCGCATCGACGCTCATCGCTCCTTGTGCGGACACCGTACGCAAGAACCAATGGTTCAGTCAGGTTAATCGATACCGAAGCTGTACTGTACAGTCATTATTACTCCGCGGAATTGCGTATCATTAAGCCCAGAAGCGCCGATGACATGTAGACGAACTCGGCCGGTACACTAGGCCTACCTTCGCTGGCCCGATCTCGGCGCAGGCGGCCTGTGTGCACTGGCTGAAAGCACGTCGCGTCGATGCTCATCGCTCCTTGTGCGGACACCGTACGCAAGAAACAATGGTTCAGTCAGGTTAACCGATGCCAAAGCTCTACCGTACAGTCATTATTACTCATCGGAATCGCGTATGATTAAGCCCAGAAGCGCCGATGACACGTACACGGACTCGGCCGGTACGCTAGGCCTACCTTCGCTGGGAGTCGTACTCGTGCGGGTCGTATTTGGTTGGCCCGATCTCGGCGCAAGTGGCTCGCGAAGGTTGAGGTTTGCGCATTTCTCAAGCCTCTTACTATCCCATTAAAGTGTAGCCGAGGTAAGCAAAAGTGTAAGGATTGCCAGAGATGCGCTTGAGTTGTAGTTTTGCCGACCGGCGTTGTTTTTCTGGCGTACTTGTAGTACATGCCGCAGCACCGCAAATCGGATCGGACGCCGGATCGTAACGTTCGTAGATTATTCCTCGGCCAGCTCTGCTGAAAGATTGTCCCAACTATATTTGTAAGCGCGTAGCTACAGCTCCCAGACTTAGGCATTAGCGGCTGAACTACATTGAGCCGATATGACACAATGCCAGCAGATAATTGAAATTTAACGAAAATTGCGTTGATTGTTATGTAGTTTTATAGTAAAAGGCAGACGTGCCTACAGTGATCCTAACTATCACCAGATACTTACACGGGCTCGGCCAGACATCATGGGTATATATACCGGTTGCTGAACATAAGGTTGTCCGTAGCGCGAGCGGTATATGTTCAGTATTGCTGTGTTGTGTACGATTGTAATGTGTGTGTCGATGCCTGTCCCGTATATGTGACGTAAGCTTAAAAAATCTCAGCCTCTTCACTGTTAGATTGTAAAAAATGCTCGACAATTTTTTTTTTACATTAGTCCTAGCAGAAAGAGTGATTCTACTCTTGGAGGGAGTTGATGCACTCTAGCCAGACCAGATTATAAAATTCTGTGACAGAGTAGCGTAACTCCCGCAGAGAGTGTATGCACTCCATTTCAGAAGCGTGACTTTACTCTGGCGAGAGAGCTTGTTCACTCTCGCTCAGCCAGAGTACCAGAACTCTGTCGGGAGAGTGTGCCTACTCTGTGCAACAGAGAGTTCTCAGCACTCCTGAAAAGAGAGTGAAATATGGGACAAGCGTTTACTCCCGCAAAGGGAGTCGCTGGCACTCTCTTGGGGCTGTGAGTGTAGGGACAGGATATCGCTATCGCGTTCAACTCTTAAAGGCGAAGCTTAAGGGTCCCCCAATTTTTTGAAATGTCCTGCAAGTTAGTGGTACGGGCAAAAGGTGCCGCCTAAGTGACGGCCAGAAGTTCTTGACTCCTAGCGGCTTCCTCGGCCCGCTGGACAGCCCAAGTTGATCGTCAAGGGCACGGTTGTGCAACACGGTCTCCCAGCGCGCGCGGAGGCGATCGCTAGAGGCTGCATCCCCAGTACTGATCATTATCCCTCGACATTCCCATAGTATGTGCTCCAGAGTGGCTCTAGAATCTCACAGTTCTTGCACTTATCTGTCTTGCATATATATATCTGGGTAAATGAGGTGTGAGATCGCCGTGTTCGGATAGGTTCTGGTCTGCAATCGCCGCCAGTCGACAGACTGCTTTTAGATGCGAAGCAGCTCTTTGACTAGCCTGTGTAACGCTGTCCCTCCCTCCGTGCGTCCGTACGAACGCGCCGCAACGCGCTCCCCTCGCCGCAGGTCTTGGAGCGGTGCCAAGTAGGTCACGCCGCAGCTGCGCGTTGACGTCACGCTCCCTTCGCAGTGCGCGCTGACGTCACTCTCTCCCTCGCCTGCCGCGCGCTCGCCGCAGCGCCCGCAGCTGCCGCCTGACGCGCGCCTAACGTACGCGTTGAAACATGTGTGTGCGTGTCACCTCTCTCTTTCCTGTGCAACGCCGCGATGAGCGCCAGCGTCAACGCCGCCGCCAGTGTAAGCGTTAGCGCCCGCTGCTTCGCATCTACAAATGGTTCCCTTTAGCGGGAGATGGTGTAAATTTTTGCTTAGCTTTTGGTGAGGTGGGGGAAAAACGCACCTTTGTAATTTGTAGTGTTGTGTTATATCATTAAACCTCGTCATGCGATCCTCCCATTCCCACTCCTCTTCATCCTCGTTCACATGAGACACTGAATTGCCAGATGCACTATCGGCCGTGACTCGGTCTGTCAACCCTGGAAGTAGATTTCTATTGCGCTCATTCTTTCGCGCGCCCCGTGGCAGTGGGAGAACAATTTGAATTAAACGGAGGACGGCTTAACTTCACTAAAAAACTGTCTCACAATGATGGAATACAACTTTTAGACATTTCCTTAACGTCGCAGAAGAACCACGTTTGCTGGCATTTTCCTCCTAGATCTTTAAAACCGCTCTTAAACTTATCGTCGAAACATTCTAAGATTGTAAAAGATAACAATAAAGCGGCGTTCCCGTCAGTCTCATTTCGTATCCGTGAAAGCGTGAAATCAAGGCTATAAAAAGATTTGCTAATGCAGCAGATGTTATGGAAAGCTCGGTGCCAACCGCTTTGAGTATTAACAAAGCAGCGTACGCTTGAATCAGTTTCTGGACGTATAAAACAGCGAAAGCCACACACAAGTAAATGAAAGCGTAACTGTGCATAGATGATGATTCTCAAGGCTAATTAAATGAGTGAGTTAGTAACAGCGAAGTATTGAAAGTGACATTAGTGGTGGGTAATTAGTGGTAGTTAATCATAGAGCGAGGGACGTGGATATAAGATGCATCGTTAGATAGCCACAACGGATCGTTTTCACCTTCAGTCGCCTTAAGCGAGTGCGTAAGCGACCGTGCGAGAATTTGTTTCCTCTTGGGGTTTACTTTTTTGTCTTCAGGTGCGACCGACAGATCTCTTGGGTGTAAAGTCAACAATCCTAATGCGCTACATAAAGGACGAAAACATCTTTAAAAGGTAGTCCCGTTCACACTGACATCCGTCTGTTCATAATGAAAGAAGCGCAACTTGTACGGAGGGTACACAGAGAGAGAGAGAGAAATGTTAAGTTAAATGCAGGGAGGTTAACCTGAAGAAAATTTTCGGTTTCCTACCCAGCACTGGGGAAGGGGTAAGGGGAATAGAAAAGTAGCGAAGGAAAGAAAGTGAGAAAATGTACTAAAAAAAGAAAAGCTTTGTGACACAGCCATCATTCAAAACCACAAAAAGCGAACAAGGGAAACATCTCCCGCTAAAGGGAACCATGTGTAGATGTGAAGCAGCGGGCGCTAACGCTTACACTGGCGGCGGCGTTGACGTTGGCGCTCATCGCAGCGTTGCGCAGGAGAGAAAACTGGGGAGGCGCAAAGCACGCAGTGATTGAGCGGTGTTTCCTACTGGAACATGCCGATCGCTGCTAATGGGCAATGAGAGACAGAAAACTCCGACTGGACACAGAGACCCGCAGTCCGCTTTTAGTTAACGCGCACGCTGCGAATTTTTATTGTTCAACAACGCACAGGAGAAATCTCCCACCGGCACCACCTTGCAGGTCAAGATCCACTGCCATATATACGGGGTGGCCAGTGAACGGTTGTGCAGCGCGAGCAGTCGTTTTTTTCAACCAAGAAACTCGCTAGCAGACGCTGCCTGCGTCGGCGTCGCAAGGCGAGAGAAGGGGGGGGAGCGTAGGAGAGGAGAGAGAGAGAGGGGGGGGGACGCGCATGCGCAGTGGGAGTGTGGACGCCGCGGGCAGGGATGCCTAGAGGAGAGAGAGGGGGGAGCGTAGGAGAGGAGAGAGAGGGGGGGGACGCGCATGCGCAGTGGGAGTGTGGACGCCGCGGGCAGGGATGCCTAGAAGAGAGAGGGGGGGAGCGTAGGAGCGGAGAGAGGAGGGGAGGCGCATGCGCAGTGAGGGTGTGGTTGCCGTGGGGAGGGATGCCTAGAGGAGAGAGAGGGGTAGAGGAGGTTTTCTATGTTTATTTTTTAAAGGGTTTGCGCATGCGCAGTAAGGGAGGCCACGCGGTACACCACCACCACCACCACCGGATTAAGCTTCGCCATAAGATGCTTCACATCTAATAATTGAAACCTTTAGCATTAAGAATGGTGGAGATAGGCGTGGCGCCCAGAAGTCTGTACTGCTTTCTTTATTTATATGTGAAATAAAAAAAGCATGCGAAGGTAGGCTACGTTAAAGCCGGTTCTTTTATCAACATGATAGTAGTATTGAAGAAATACGAAAAAACTAGAAAAGATCTATCTATCTATCTATCTATCTATCTATCTATCTATCTATCTATCTATCTATCTATCTATCTATCTATCTATCTATCTATCTATCTATCTATCTATCTATCTATCTGGTTATGTTGGCATATCCCATCCGATAATATAGTTTTCTCAAAACAGCCTGCAATGAATAAAATAATACAAAAAAAAGAACTCACAGGGTCATTTACCTTAGACAACTGCGAAGGCGAAAGCTGTCTTCTCTTTCTATTAAGTCGACGTGTTGGTCCTACCCAACCACCCTCCAAAGGTTTTCTGCGCCTAACGCAGTTTTGCACTGCCTTCAGAATCACAGGCACCTCGGCTGGTTTTGCATTGCCGCTGTGATCGGCCACTTTTTGACCTAGAAAGGATGCCAAACGATGACGTCATCATGTGACGTCACAGTTTCGTCATGATGACGTCACCAAATTTGACTATGACGTCCTGATGACGTCATATGGTGACGTCATCACTTAATGCTTATTTGCGTCTACAGGAGACGCTGATTGTTTGCGTCTACAGAGACGCGCCTACAGGAGACGCAGACGCGCGACGCCGGTCAATTTTCGCGTTTGACGATGCATCTAAGGCTTTCTGCTTAATAAAAAAAATAGAAAAATAATCAGAAGCACGATATGTACATGTACTATATGCGGCGTGTAGAATGAACAGAGTGTAAAGCATAGTCCAGTACATCGAGTGGGGTCACACTGCGGACAGGGCCCATAGAATAAAGTTTTCTATGCACTGAGATACATCGTGACTATGAGATATGTTAATTAACAACTCAATACTATGAAAGAGAGCAGTAGTGACAACTATGAAATCACGAAGAGCGATCACTTCGTGTCTGATTATAAGGATGCGGCGCGGTCCAAGCACTTGGCTAATTGTAAGTGATAGTCTGTCGCTGTGAGATTGCGAATTAGCTTTTTTTGGGTGTAACATGACTGAGTGCATTGCTTGTTATTCAGCGGCTTCACACGTGCATTTCTGTTGTATGCGGTCGTTCATTTTTGCGGTCCTTCGTTGAAACTATCGTCTGAGGTGACGTGCATTCATGTAACGCATATAGAAGAACGTTGTTTCACCAGAACAAATTTCAGTTGCTAGTAAGCGCTTTGCTTTGTGTTCTTCCTAAGTCTACCGTTTTTCGCACTATGAACCTGTACCAACGTACTAAATTTGTAGTTATCCTAGACAATCATCTGGTTCCTGCAGTAAGTTATCTGTCCGGAGAGTCATAGTATCGTACGAATTTCGTTTTTTAAAGACGATAGTCTTTCTTGGGATACCTAAACGGAGAAATTTTGGTCTGTCTGTCTGTTTGTCTGTTTGTCGGCACGTCACACGATTGAGCTAGTTGGCCAAACTTTAACCCCCTGCCTTACGACCTCCAATCATGACCAAGAAGCATGTGTTCATACGGGTGAGCGTGGGCAATTAAAAATCAAACATTACGCATACCTGAGGCACAACATCAATACCTTAGTACTATTCACAGTGTTCCTTTAAAACAAAATCTATAGATACGTAATTATAAAGATCCTAGTGTTTATTACGCGGCGCTGCTGTGTACAAAACAAGTCTCCGCCCAGTGATTTAACTTCGACGCTGTGGCTGGCTGTGGTGCTGCCACCTGGCAGCAGCATTGTTCAACACAAGCCGATGTTCCCCGGTAGCGCTGTAGATGGCGTCCTCTTCTGTTTTATCAATGGCAGCCAGATGCGGCTGATTCATCGTAGAAGAGCGCTGTCTCAGGCAAGGCAAAACATATATGGCCGCTTGATGAAATACGACCCACTCTACAAGACATGATCAGAGAACGCAGAGAAAAGACCGACGACCAAATTTCAGCGGAGAAACGCCGGCGTCCGTGTAAGCGCGCCCGGAAAACGTCCGAAAAACGAGCCCAGCGGCTAGCCCGGCTATTAAATTGTGGTACTCATGCCGCTCATGCAGTGCAGTCGGCACAAGACTATCGTCTTTCGACGACATTTGCAGCGAAGCACGCAGATACGCGGCCAATTTTTTTTCTTTCGCTTTCTTGAAGTTTCACCCACGTGTTCTATATATAGCCGTGATACCTAATTCTGATTGAGTTTTCGTTTCTGGCGAAGAAAAGAATCCACATTTAAAGTTCTTCCCCAACAACGCCGCTTATTTTTGGGAGCTTCCCATTCGTCGTGGCTTTTTTTCGCTGCTTGGGAATTCCAGTCACGAGTTCCCTTAGTGGGTGAGCTCAGTGGCTAAGCCGGTTTGACGGTGGCACTTTGAGAAACGTGACCTAGAAATCTTTAAGTGAATGCCGAAGTAAAACTTTAGACATTGGAAGCGTGAAACAAGAGTCGTAGAGAACTACTTTTATTAGAGGCCTAGAGGAATGGAAGGGTCGCCGACGACCGACCAACTAAATGTAGAGAGAAAACAAAATTTTCGCTTGCGTACTTAACGCGATTTACTTCACTTCGTGCGAATGGTGGCACGTCCAAGTTTCCTGTTTTGGAAAACCCTAGCTTCGTAAAGAATAAAAAAAATCAATTTGCAAGCTTTCATTTATGATTTTGCTGATCCCTTATCGCAGATATCGCTGTGCACGAATCGAAAAGATGCTACCGTCCGGTGCAGTGACAAAACATTTTTGCACGATGCTACTTTATAAAAAGCCCCGCCAGTTGTTGAGGTATTTTAATTTTTTCGAGCTTCGAGGGTGTACGACCAGCGTTGCAATTTTTCTACATGATTCTCACACCTACTCAGTTTCTGTCCCTGCAAATATCGTTGTTCACTATCTATCTATCTATCTATCTATCTATCTATCTATCTATCTATCTATCTATCTATCTATCTATCTATCTATCTATCTATCTATCTATCTATCTATCTATCTATCTATCTATCTATCTATCTATCTATCTATCTATCTATCTATCTATCTATCTATCTATCTATCTATCTATCTATCTATCTATCTATCTATCTATCTATCTATCTATCTATCTATCTATCTATCTATCTATCTAATTGAGGGAAAATTCAGCACAGTTTCTTGCCAGTTTCCGCCAAACGTTTCTGAAGTAATCTTTTCCATCGGGCTCCGGCATAGGGCAGGGGATGGAAAGCAGCTTAGATTTTTCGCAGTTATTTTATTTAAGCCTTGCCCCGAGGAAATGGCATCTGGGTAGCGTGACGCGGGACTCTGGGTCGTTCATTTCTTATTCGAACGGAACCGAGTCACGTATCTCCGGGGCTTTCCGAGATTGAACGAATCTCTCAGCCGTGTGAAGCCTTTGCCCCGTGCCACTCCAGTCGAGCGCTATAACGACTCCGCCTCTGTATTTCCAAGCAGCGCGGCGAAGTCTACGTACCACGCCTAGCCAATCAAAATGCACCTGATTTTCAGGAATTGCAGGCTTCTGTATCGACCGCGTAGTCATGTTTTCAAAACTGCGCACAATCACGTTTTTCCGTGTGCAAATATTTCGCAAACGTCGACGTGGGTATCGTGATGGTGGCTTTTACGGCGACAGCAATCACATAGATACTCCAGTCGCATTTTGGCCGTCGCCGTCGCCGTGAGGACCCATCTAAAGTCCAATGGCGATAATGTCGCCCTGAGCGTCGTATGTTTAAGCGCGATTAAGAAGCGTGTGATCGCAGCCGACGACCGTGGATGAAGCGAAGATGAAACGCGCCGGCCATCTTGCGTCGCGAGAAAACGCCCATGACGGCTACCGTAGGGGAGGCTGCATGGCTCAGATAGATAGATAGATAGATAGATAGATAGATAGATAGATAGATAGATAGATAGATAGATAGATAGATAGATAGATAGAATAAGCGTAAGGTATAGACACAGATTTCTAAACATACCATATTTACATAATTGTTTGTCGACTGATTTGATCTAAATTTGAAATCCGAAGTTGGGGGAGTCGACTTACAATCGAAACCGAAACTATTTTCGATTGTAAGGTCAACTTACAACCGCAACAGCAAAAAAAAAAAAAAAGAACAGAAATAAGGCACGCTCTGGCATGGTTACGACATTATGCGTAAGTTCCGGTTTTACCTGACACACATACAGTATTTTCTAGTGTAGAGGCAGCCCCTTCAGAAGCAATTCGCGAAAATTTTCTAAAAATAATTCCCCGTGCATTGCCGCGAAATTAGTTTCCGTGCATAGCTGTACAGTACTGCCGTGAGGCCACCTTTGCGCACCGAAATTAGTTTGTTTTCTTCAGTGACATCTTAAATAAATTTCCATTATAAAAAGCGCCCGCGCCTTCTTTCTTTCTTTTCATTGTTTTTTTTTTTTTTGCAGTGCGATTATAGGGGGGTCGACCTACATCCGAGTCAGCATACAATCGTGTTAATATGGTATTATTATTATTTACTATTATTATTATTATTATTATATTTATTTATTATTATTAAATTTTTTTTGTAGTAGTTCATCTTCGCCTAAACATTGCTGGACACTACTAAGACCGGCGGGGCAACTGCGTTCTGCGGAGAAGCACACTTGTTAAAGAGAAAAATCGTCTACTGAAAATCACTAGAAAGGCTCTCCGACTGTCTTCCCGCGATCATATTTCGTGAGAAGGTGTCCTGCAACTATGACAATCATAAAGATCAGCGGCGCACACTGGGCGAGCTACCCACTCTTCTCGATGTACGTGCGCGCTCAGTATGACTTGCAACACGGGAGCGCGTGGCCTCACTGGTTCAAAGGTTGTGCATGGCTTCAACTTGTTTTTATTTCAACAACTAAGTCTTATTTTCTTATTTGTGATCATACCCAAGTGAGAGAAACGCGTTTAGTAATGGAAATAAGGGCTAGTGGAAGGCACGCGCAATCTTTGAACTCGTGAGGCCACGCGCTCCCGTGTTGCAAGTCTTATTGAGCGCGACTGTACAGTCTGTTCTTGTTACTGAGGGGCTTAGACAAAGCCCTATCCTTTCCTGCACTGCTCGCAGTTGGCGGTGCATAGGTACACGCACGTGCCATCACCCTCTCTTCTTTTGTTTTTCCTCCTTCTTACTCCCCTCCTCCTCTTTCTTTTCTTGAACCCTCAATCAACTCCTGGTTGCGTGCCATCCGGTGTTTCTCTACTGAAGCCTACACCGCGTCAATTTCTTGGCTCGTGCGCCTACAGTATGGCGTGCCGTCGGAGATAAAATTTCATTTTATGTTTAATTTTTCATATTTTCGTTTCTTTACCTCGAACTGAAGCAATCTTTTGCGACGATTGTCCTTTTTTCGTTTTCTCTCACGAGTGCACGAAGTGGTGGTGTTTAGACCCCGTCTCGTAGCAACGGAGTCGACCACCACTCCTTGGTTTTGAGTGCTGTTGAAAGTGCGTGCTGCATGTGCACACACTGTCTCGTTTTTTTTTTTGTGAATGAACCGTTCGATTGTGAGAGCAGTAGCAGCAAAATAATTCGGCAGGGCTTCCATAATCAGGTCCTCATGAATATGTTTCGACACTTGCGCGGAGTACGGCTCTCACAGTGCCTCCGAGAACGCTCAGTGTACCAGCATAATACGCTATTTTCCCTTCTAGATACTGCGTTCTGTATCAACCAGTTCATAAAAAAAATTATATTAGAAGGTGTGCGAGGAATACAGTCGGAGTAGTCATCTTTTTTTAAGGCGAGAGCCATAAGTGGCTATGTTGGCCAAAACCTGTGACATATTGCCAAAACCTGTGACTTCATATTATTTAAAGCAGCGTAATAGACAGGACAAGATGAGGTGAAGAAGTGGACACAACAAACGCTTACAAGCAACTGGCAGGTTTATTAGAAGCAGTGTATCGGAACGGAACGAAAACCGAAAACGAAAAAACGAAAAAAAACGATATTTTTGACCGGAACGAAAACGTAACCGAAACGTTATCTAGTATTTCGTTCCGGAGTGAAACCGAAATTTTTTTATCGTTTTTCGTTTCACTCGGAAACTTGACAGTCCGGAACAACTGAGGTCATGCAACGTGAGCAATAATGCACATCTCGGCGTACAGAACTAGCGCATACCCCAGGCAAGAATTCCAAAGTAGATATGAGTTGAAATTGTGTGAAAAACGAAAACAGTGGTAACCAGAGATGTTTATATTAACTCAAGTGGACTTTCGTGTGCCCGCGACACATTACAGCGTGGAGAGGGCATTCTCGGCGCGCAAGTTTGTTTTATATGAACAGTGGTCTCGCATATGAAAGGTACAATCGATGACGGGCTGCTTCTGAGATCATACTCACTCCCTTGAAGCAAAGTATTGAGCGTGCTCAAAATATTCGTAACTCACTTTTCAAAAAGTCGGCTATAACTTAGAAGGGCACTGGTTTGCGATGATTTGTACGAATTCGTGGTACAGTTAGTTGTGCTCCTCTTAAGAACGTGGCAAGAACTTGTTCTACCCCTGTCCCACTTTCTTAAGAGACAAATACGACAAATCCAACACAGTAAAAGCTCGTTAATTTGAACTCTAATGGGACTATAAAATTGTTCGAATTAAGCGGAGTTTGAATTAGCGGGCAGGCGCTAGAATGGACATCGCGCCACACTGTGCGGAGAGAACCCAGATAAGCCACCCGGACTCGTTCTTGCAAATTAGGCGATACTACACGTTTGTGGCATGCAATTTCGTAAATTAAGTTCATGCTCTATCAGCGAACAGAATTTATTGATCAGTCAGTGATACGCCACAAACAAGCAGCGACTCGCATTCACGTGAGCAGTGAGCCTTAATGCCAAAATATACGAAGCTATTTGTGCTCCAAAACACGTTCATTAACATGGCGGAGTTAACACAATCAAAATTTAAAGTCTCTCTTTCTTAGTTTATTTAGAACAATATTGAAATTGCCCAAGGAGACACGGCTAAAGGCAAACATTGCCTGACAGGGCCGAGCCACCCATACAGCAGCAGCAGCAGACAGATGACATTTACAACCATAAAAGCATACATGGAAATCAATCACTACACTTGTTTTACACAGATGAAAGTAATGTGTAATTTAGGTGATCAGTCTGGGCCGATTTCTGCGAGGAGGCACGAAAGCCGGGGGGCTCCCAGTTCGAATTAACCGTTGTAGATACCGACGCGTTCGAATTATCGGGAGTTTTCCCCCCATAGAAATACATAGGGCTGTGTCAGTTCGAATTAACTAAGTTCGAATTAACCGAGTTGGAATTAACGAGCTTTTAGTGTATTTTAATCGTTACTCTAACTTCAAAATTTCGCATACAAATAAATAACGTTACGAACCGTTATGGAACTTTTTTTTTTCGTTCCGGAACAGAAACGGAACGGAACTTTTTGTGGTGGAACGAAACTAAAACCGTAACGAAAAACATTTCGTTCCGACACCCTGATTAGAAGAAGCATAAAAAAGAAAACATAAAAAAGAGTGACCCAAACGAACTGCGCAATCACCGCCACGAAGGAATCTTGCCAACATACGCAAAGGCAAGAAAAAGCAATAAAAAACAAAAACAGAAAACAACGATCGGTAAAGAGTTTTAACATCTTAGCACCAGATAGGCAGCAACAAGGTATGACGGCAAAAACCTTCTTTTAATAAACCTGCCAGTTGCGAGAAAGCGTTTATTGTGTCCACTTCTTGTCCTCTACTTGTCCTGTCGGTTACGCTACTTTAAATAATATGGAACCATAACAACTAGCCCAGCTGTCGACCTTCCTACTATATATTGCGACTTCATTATGACGTTATCATGACATCACAGTGACGTGACGTCATCACACGATATTGTAGCTTTGTCGACGGTGCGCCGATCAGGTAAGCAGTGCCTCCAGGATCGGTGATCTGCCACCGATCCTGGAGGCAATGCAGAAGCATGTAGCTTGCGGAGAGTCGCGGGCCAGGAGTGCGGCATCGACTGAGAAGAAAAAGAAAATGGCTTTGGCCTTCCCGTCGTCTTAGGCGAGTGCATAAGGAAGCCTGGGAGCTTTTTCTTGTTTTTAAGGCGAAAGCCTTTAATGGCTCATACTCGCGTCCGTCCGTCCGTCCGTCCGTGCCATGGAACGGTGCCAGCTGTGGCCTTTCTCCCTCACGCTCTCTCAGCAATCACGTGATGGCACAGCGGCGCATAGCAACAGTTGCGCCGCCACAGCTGTGGCCTCTCCCCCTTACACTCTCTCAGCAATCACGTGATGGCACAGCGGCGTGCGCGGCAACGCTTCTTCGTCAGACGTTTCGTTGCAGCAGTCGAGTTAGTCAGATGGCTCCCACGCGTACGCGTCGCCCCCGTAGCCCAGCCACAATCCGCCCACTCATGCAAGAAGGGAGACGCGCTCATCGCGTTCCATTCTGACCGACCCCGCCTCAATGGGCACAGGCTTTCGCCGAACATACTTTGGAATTCACAAGGTGTCCTTGAATTTTTTTAAGTGGTCTCGGGTGTCACGATGTCTCTAACTTAGTATCAGTAGAGATCATTTAATGGGGTGTCTCTTCCCACAGAGAGAGATCGAGAAAAAGTCCTCCTTACTAAGTAAAAGGTTCCGCAGCTGTTCGACCCCATAGGAGCGGTAATAACAGTATTCGGCGATGATAAATTAAATCGCAGTAGTACTGCTCTAACTCTTTTCTTTATTTCTTGGTACCAAATGTAGGCCGTTAGCTCTTTCAGCTGTGATCGATAACTCCAACAGAATGAATAGACTTGGCACAATGTCCCTGTAGAGCGTGCTTTGCCTGTAAGACAATAATGTACAGCAACTGAGCTACCTTTTCAGTAGTCGTCCGTCAAGGGTCCGACTGCCAGCATATTCGCAGTAAAATTGAGCGTTAGTTTTTCACCAGCATAATATATATTTTAAATGCCCGAGCACGCTTTGACACTGTTGTTTCTCTACCAAGCACTTCCGGTCGAGCGCTTACTTCCAGTTCTTTTTTTTTTCAATATGGAGAAAAAAGTCTCGTAAAAACAAAACTGCTACGATATCGATAGTTCTGGTTCAAGTTAAGAGATACGTGGAATACATACGATATCGCAGCATAAGCTTGCTTAGAATAAGAGTCAATTAATTGTAAGCGAAACTAATCAAAATTAGTTAAATGAGTTAATTGAAAGAGCAGACGTTTCGGTTTTCTTGTGATCGGCGGGGATCTTTGCGACACCTGGACGGGACGGATCTCAACCACGTGGTTCTTTCTACGCGGCCTCTGAGATTTGCCTCGGCAGCGCGAGAAACACAAAGTTTAAACCGACGGAATTTATCCAGGGCACATGAAAGCCGACGTGTTACTGCTTACTACTAGACACCTGAGTAAAGAATTTGGGTGTCCTCCAGATATTTGTTCCTTTACTAGCGAGAGCTGCATTGGTCGCATTCTCGCCGTTTCGCTATGGCCAGGTGGCCGCACCGCTCGCCACGTCATCTGTGATGACGTCAGAGGAGGAGCCAGTGAAACCGCGTTGCAACCGTGTTTCCAGTTGAAAGTCAGTGCTGTGTGTGTGTGTGTGTGTGTGTGTGTGTGTGTGTGTGTGTGTGTGTGTGTGTGTGTGTGTGTGTGTGTGTGTGTGTGTGTGTGTGTGTGTGTGTGTGTGTGTGTGTGTGTGTGTGTGTGTGTGTGTGTGTGTGCGCGCGCGTGTGCGTGAATGGGTCGTGTTTACTCAATTAATTTTTTTCGAAGATACTCTGTCTGCGCGTTCAGTCGCGCTGTTCAAACTTAGCAGAGGAGGAGCCTGGCGGTTGCATCGTATATATAGAAGAGGCGACTCGGATGGGATTCATCGGCAGATATGGAAAGTGAGTCAGAGAGACTGAAAGAAGTCAGGCTTCGTCGTCAGAACGGAACCAAGAGGAGGCAGCGAGCCGAGGAGACGGCGGAAGAACGAGCCGCACGCCTCGAGAAGCGTAACCGTACAGAGAACCAAGCTAAACAATAGACATGTTTAGTTGGGACGTCCGCAGCAAGTCTGCGGACGCAGCCTGACAGTCGTTTCCTATCGGTAGGCTACGTCCGCAAAGTTGTTGCGGACGCTCAACTAAATCTGTCCAATGAGATTAACCGTACCTCTCGCTACGCACACCCAGGCACAACTGAGTTAAGTGACAGACATTTTTTTTCGTTCTTTTCTAGAGCAATGATTCTTCAATGTTAACCTACATTAGCCGCTACTGCTACACTGAAAAAAAACTAGTTTCAGCTATTGATTTCCTGTTTTCCTAATATTCTAGCAATTCGTTTGATAATATTGATTCATTCCGCGCCTTCTTGTCTTGGACGAACAACCAATCAGGCACCGACTACGACTGCTACTTTCCCTTCTTTACTTTATCTTTCTCTGCGGAATTTTTTTCTTACTTTATTCCAGCTTTTTTCTTTCTTCTTCGAATTACTTCTTTCTCCTGTCTCCGTTTTTTTTCCCCCACGAACGATTCATTCTGAGGCAACAGCGGATTCGCGTTGCGAGAATAAGCGTTACTCGTTGGTGCGTGCGCTGTGGAGCAAATTGCCGGGTATTGTTTTCCACACCCTTTCTGTTGCCACTACCCCCCCCCCCACACACACACACCCAAATAATCCCCCAGAAACACAAACGCGTACACGGAGCTATCTAGCGAAGCGTGACCCTGCGTCCCCGTCGAGAAGATTGCACATCGATTTGGCCGTCCGCAAATCGAAGTGGTCCCAACTCCGGCGTCGTTCTCAGCAATCAGCGTCTCCTGCGGTTTCTCGCTCCCTTATTCGAGAATTTTTTTTGGGGGTGTGTTTCTGTATTTCTCCTCGCTGGTGCGATCTAACGCCTGCGGCTAACGCTAACTTTTAGTCATGGCTACAGCCACGATTGGTTCTTTCTCATTGTACGTTTACTTTGTGTGTGCGTGCGTGCGTGCGTGCGTGCGTGTGTGTGTGTGTGTGTGTGTGTGTGTGTGTGTGTGTGCGTGCGTGCGTGCGTGCGTGCGTGCGTGCGTGCGTGTGTGTGTGTGTGTGTGTGTGTGTGTGTGTGTGTGTGTGTGTGTGTGTGTGTGTGTGTGTGTGTGTGTGTGTGTGTGTGTGTGTGTGTGTGTGCGCGTGCGTGCGTGCGTGCGTGCGTGCGCGCGTGTGATTTCTGTTTATTGGATGTGTTAAGCAGTTCTAGCCAGATACTTTTCTACAAAAATCACTAGGAGGAAACATGATTTTCGCCTTGAGCTTTCTCCACAAGAAATTTTTTTGAAGGAGACCAGCTTCTGACGAGATAGTTTCCTACAAAAATTTCTACAAACCTGTTTCTGGCGAAAAAGCTTCCCATAGAACTTTCTAGAGGGGAAATCTGGTTCAGGCCAGAGAATTTACAACAGAAATTTCAGCCAGAAAATCTGGTTCTTTTCAGTTCCTTCAAAAGCAGTTTGTTTCTGTGCGCACTTTTTTTTCTAACCGAATATTTTTATTTTTTTAGAAGTAACCGAATATTTTTATTTCCTTTATTTGCATCTATCTCGAATTTTTGCCCATGGCCAACGCTGATTTTTCGCTCACAACCAACGACGCTGACACTGATGCCAACGCCGACTCCTGAATTTCTGCGGAAAGAGCACTTTAACGCTTTCGCGTTAATTACTCCTATCGAATGTTGTCAAGCAGTGAAATAGCAATATGACGACACCAGCTCCTCTGTTTAACCAGTGTCCATTTTCATTATAATAACTGCACTTTTACTCCTACTGAAAGTTTTAAAACCTGCATGCTATCACATAGTGGCAAAGGAGGCAGAACTTCAATGACATTCGGCAGCTTGAAAGGGTTGATGCTGGGGCAAGTTGGTGTGGATTCATTTTAGGGCATACGTGGTGGCACACTCGAAGTATTTCAGATGATGCGGCAATGATGTGAGCACCTTTTCTTTTATTTTCTTGTCTCGCACCATCTCCCTTGCCTTGCATATATGCACTTTTTATCGAAATAAAACTAGTTGGAAGTGGGCGCTCTTTGCCACTGTTGTCTCGTCCCTTCCTAAACGTTCTATGCGATGTTAACATTTCGAAATGACATTCGGCAGAGCATTAAACTTTTTCGAAGGCATGACAGGTCCAGGGCGAGAGCAAAACCACTTGCTTCCTCACGCAAACAGCGACTTACTTTGATTTCGCGATGCAAGAAGCTTCGGCTCTCAGAAATATAATCCACCCCCCCCCCCCCCCCCAGCCGCTTTTCACCAGAACTGCGAACTGTGCATTGCAGAACTGCGCATCGCGTCGCTTTTCATACGCCCTTTCCAGCGTAGTAAGTTTATCGTGGCTTAAAAGAAAATGCCCGCGTCAGCTGGAAATGTCAGGGGATTTCTAACGCGACCTAAGATATTGAGAACTTCTGGAATAGTCTCACCAACGCTATACCTCCGGGTATTCGGAGAGGTCAAGATTGTGTTCTTTTATTAGTTTTTTTTTTTTTTTCGGTGGCAGCTGCCCTTGTCGTCGTTCCGAACAAGTTGGAATGAAACGAATTTCACAGCGAGGTTCTCGAGGGATTTGCGACTGGAGATGTCTATGACAAAGCCGTGTTGACATTTAGGGCTAGTGAGAGAGTGGTACGTGGCGCCGCAGTGCGGCGAGATATCGCGCGAAGGATTAGGTCCCCTTGCCTGCGCTTGCACCACTTTGGACATAAATAGGAGAGTGGGTGGGATGTTTCGGTGGATGAGAACGCGATTCGGTAATTGGATGTGACCTTCGAGTTACTGGGAAACACATTTTTTTCCCCTTTCTATTCAGCACACGTGCTGTCCCAATTAATTTTTTTTTTCGTTTCTCCTTTTCTGCAAACTCAGCGGATACAAGAGGTTTTCAAGGAGCGGCCTCTTCACACAACTAGAGCTGACGCGAAGGCAAATATTTTTGTAGTGAGAGACTTCGGAAAAAAAATGCGTTAGAAGTCATCAGATCTGGAGAGCTTCAAGAGGATTTTTTTTAGGGACTCGCCGTGGTGGTCTAGTGTTTATGGTGCTCGACTGCTGACCCGCAGGTCGCGGGATCGAATCCCGGCCGCGGCAGCCGCATTTTCGACGGAGGCGAAAATTCTTGAGGCCCGTGGGCTTAGATTTAGGTGCACGTTAAAGACTCCCAGATGGTCCAAATTCCCAGAGCCCTGCACTACGGCGTCTCTCATAGTGATATGGTGGTTTTGGGACGTTGAACCCCAACAATTATTAATAGTACTAGTAGGACTTTGTTCAGACTATTGTTCACTACGAGAAACCATGCAAGCGCGAACGAACTCTGTTTTCTTGATTGATTGATTGATTGATTGATTGATTGATTGATTGATTGATTGATTGATTGATTGATTGATGTTCACGACTAGAAACCATGAAGCGCCAACAAAGTTTGTTTTCTTGATATATTGATTGATTGATGGATCTTCACTACGAGTAGCCATGAAACACCAAAATACTCGGTTTTCTTGATTGATTGATTGATTGATTGATTGATTGATTGATTGATTGATTGATCTTCACGACGAGAAACCATGCAAGCATCAGCAAACTTTGTTTTCTTGATATATTCATTGATTGATGGATCTTCACTACGAGAAACCGTGCAAGCGCCAACGAACTATGTTTTCTTGACTGATTGATTGATTGATTGATTGATTGATTGATTTATCTTCACGACGAGAAACCATGCAAGCGCCAACAAAGTTTGTTTTCATGATATATTGATTGATTGATGGATCTTCACTACGAGAACCATGAAAGCGCCAACGTACACTGTTTTCTTGATTGATTGATTGATTGATTGATTGATTGATTGATTGATTGATTGATTGATTGATTGATTGATTGATTGATTGATTGATTGATTAGAGCGAGGCTGTTGTCCCCTGTGGTGGTAAAGGGAACAAGGGTGTCCGCTGTGGTGTTATAGGGGTTAGGGTGCTCGGATGCTGACTCGGCAGTCGCGGGTTCGATGCCGGCCGCGGCGGTCCCATTTCGATGGAGGCGAAGTGCTAAGGCCCACGTACTGTGCGATGTCCGTGCACGTTAAAGAACGCCAGTGTAGTGTTATTGTTATCTCTGTAAAGCCCTACAAATTACTATTATTCTAGATAGGCTGTTCTTTTCTCTCCTGGTGTTCCGTAGTTTTCCCTATAACCTAATAGAATCTTTCAGTACTGGTGTTCCTATATATATGACTCATGTCTTGATTACTGATGACATTTTTTTAGCTTCCGGATCGAAATTAATATATGTTTCCTCTTCAGTTTAGCGTCTGCGTGTAGAAGCAAGTTGAACGTAGCCAGAGGGAAGATTTTACAACAGCACTAAACGCTTGCCAGAAGCCCTCAAACACTCAAGCACGTGCACTTACGCACAAATGCACGTGAAGTCGAGCGCACACACGAAAACGTCCAGAAAGCTTAAGGCAGAGCTCGTATCGAGGCAAGTAAACAGAGACGTGTCAGTTCAACGCGGACCTCCAGCGAGTGGGTGTCTCCCGCAAGAAAAGCACTTAACCCTCGACTCAGGAGACGTGCGTGCGCTAAATTAACTGGCTTCGACTGACAGTACCAGCAACGTTGTTAGCACAGAGAAGAGTTCTTTGTCATGGCGCAGCCCGTAGGTGCGTTTTATCGGAAAAAATTGCGGTACCTTTGGAACGACCTTTGGAAGTGGGTTCGCTTAATTTAATACTGCAGAAAAACACGGGGTGTCAGACTCTTCGGCCAGCAGCTCCTCGCACCGCTGTTTGATCGACAGGGCACGCAGGGCGCCAACTGCCTGCGGTGTCATGGGCTGAGGGCAGTCAGCACTGCTAGATGGGGCTTATGGAAGAAGAGAGCGAATTTTTGGGCAAGTTGGTGGTCCATTATGTGACAACAGCGCAAGAAAGGACAAAGGACAAGGAAGTACCTCGGCGCTCGTCTGTGGTTCTTCCTTGTACTTTGTCCTTTCGGTGTCACATTATGGAACAAGCTGGGCCCGCACCACGAACCCCCTTTCTCATAATAAATGTTTTCCCTTCCTTCCTTCAGGCTCTTCGGAAACACCCTGAATATTGAATATTTTTCAAGGCGAAAGCCTCGGGATACCGTAGGGCGTCGGTGGGAGCACGAGTATGCAAAAAAAAAATCATAAGATGACCCCCCCCCCCCCCCTGTTGACGTCATCATAACGTCACATGTCGCCATATCTTGTGACGTATCATGACGTCACTGTGACATCCCGACGTGACGTCAGCTGATGATGTCATCACACGACATTGTCGCTTCGTCTCAAGACAGGACGATCACGGAGGCCATGCAAAATCCACATGATGTGCAGAGAGGTTCCATAGACTCCGATCGCGGAGGCAGCGCAAAACCACCTTGGGGGGACAGGCATTTGAGGTCACAAGGCACGCGCTCCCGCCGGCTTTCGCCAACCGACGGAGAAAGGCACGAGGGAGAGGAGAACAAACCGACAGTGCGCATGTCTGTTGTTATGACGACGCACGTGCGAGGAGGACGAGGCGGAAATTCGCGTCGGCCCACCTTCAAGGTCAAACGCGCGCACAAGATCGTTTTCTGGGTTTGCAGCAGCTGGGGGAAAAGTGTTGTAGTTCGAAAACCCTTACGCATAACCAAACCCTATGCACCACGCTGTTCACAGCTCTGTGCCCAAGCTATGGAGCTGCGCTCTGTCATATCACGGAAGCGAATGGGAAACTTCGTTTTCGCCCTGCGACGAACGACAAGACACACTATTGGATGTCGATACTACACACACAGTTGGCAGGCGCCTCACTTATCCGTATCGCTCTTTGCCCTCTCGTCTGGCAAACGAAGAACTTCGTCGCACCGGCACCAACAATTAGAAGGCCTATTTGCTCTTGCTTCTAGAGCACGTACACGAAGTCCGTGCTTATGTAAGTCCACTCCCCTTCGCCGCTGTGTCCATACCCGAGACTCTTTAATCAAGGTTTGGATCGACTCGTCTTGTCATTGCTGTGCCGATGTTTGCTTCAACGCGAACGACGTTTCTTGTGCATCGGGCCCCGGATGTAGGTCCAGGTCGTGAAGGAACATATATTACAACAGTTCCGGGTTCTTTTTTTCCGCGTGTGTGCGCAAAACCCGTTCTGATTAAACTTCATTTGCATTTGGGATCGTACCATCGACTTTATTCAAAGTTTCTCGTGGCTTGTCTTTCATTTAATGAACGGCGATCGCTGTCATAAAAGAAACGATGTTTTCCGTGCACCAACTGCCCGCCTAGGTCACGTTACGAATGGAGATGTGGACGAATTACGAGGGCTCTTTGTTGTTGCTCGGCGCACGTACACGAAACTTGTTCTCGGGTCCACTTCACATTCGTATTGACTGTAATAAATGTTGAACCGCGGCTCATCAATTAAATGCACGAACAGCGCAAGAAATCGGCGCAGGTAAAAAAAATACACAAACACAGACGCGCGCGCGTGTGTGTGTGTTTGTGCGCGCGCCTTAAATGCCTCATTAAACGTGAAACGTGGCTGTCGGTGTCTGCGCCAGCACGAGGTGATGCAAAAGATAATTTTGACGTCATCATGACGACACATATTGTGAAAATTTCTGACGTCATTATCAAGTCCCAATGGGACGTCACAAGGTGATGTCATCACATCACGTCATCACTTCGTCAAAAGTGGGCCGAGGTCGGAGGCCCTACAAAACCACGCGATGGGCAGAAAGCTTGCAAAGCCTGTGATCCCGGAGGTTGTGCATAACTGCCTTAAGTGCATAAAGCCTTCGGAGAGGGTTGACCTATATAATCGACTGGGAAGAAAAAAAATTAGCAGTGGCTTAGCTCGGGTATGCCAGGATATACGTAGCGTGAGCTACGGACGGACGGATGGATGGACAGACAGACAGACAGACAGACAGACAGACAGACAGACAGACAGACAGACAGACAGACAGACAGACAGACAGACAGACTTGCAACGACGATGTTTTGTTACTGTAGACGTACCTATGAAATAGACATAACAAGGACTCTTGACGGCGAACATATAATGGTTGTAGGGAATAATCGAGTTTAAGCTGAGTCAACGGACGGAGATACAGACGGACGGACTAGCGAACGAGGTAGTCACAGTCACACGTCACCCCAGGAGCTTCCAGGCCTTCTCCGGCGCGCCAGCTGTGCGCCGTGTGACGTCACTGCTCCTCGGGCATGCGCAGCACGGCTCTCGATCATCATCAGCCTGTCTACGCCCACTGCAGGGCAAAGGCCTCTCCCATGATTCGCCAATCAACCCGGTCCTGTGCTTTCTGCTGCCACGTCTCTGCCACGTCTGCTGCCACGGCTCTCGATAAGCCACGCGAAACTGCTCAACCTCGGCCAGTGTAAGCTTACGCTACAATAACATGGTGGCTTTCGCCTTCGAGTCGTCTTAGGCGAATGCATAAGGCACCGCGTGACTTTTATCACCTGCCAAAATGTGCAAGTTTCCAGCCTTCGTAGGCTCATCTCTCCTTCATTCACCAACGTTGGCGACATCTTGCGCGCTCAGCGGCGGCCTAGGTCACGTGATAAGCGAGCCAATCGGAAATGAGGAGGGAGAGCCCCTCTTTGTTCGCGTGCTTCCTTCGCGTGGATATCGTCATCAGGGTGCGTAAGTGAGTAGCGCTAATTGAAAGCGGCACGCTAGCCGTTGTTAACGAGATTATCACCGATGGCGAGGCCGCGAGGAGAGGTGGAGGGTGGTGCCTTGACAGGGCGTGTTGTGCTGTTTGCACGCGGAACGCCACTCTTATTTCCGTACCCGGAATCGGTGCGAATACCGTGTTTCCTCGAGTAGAGGCCGCGGGTTAGAACGTGGCAACAGCATGCACAGGACCGCGTTGATTGGCGGAACACAGGAGAGGCCTTTGCCCTGCAGTGGGCGTGGTCAGGCTGGCTTATCGCTTTTCCATAGTGAAGTTCATATAGTACTTGAAGTTGTTCATCTCTTGTGAAGGCATTATCCTTTGCGATCGATACCCTCAAATTTTAGGGAACGCTTATGGCTATGGTATAGTGGAGTACGTACATTTACACTCAATCATTTGTCCTTTCAAGCGCGTAAGCATTTGTATACCGACTCAATGAAGAAACATTCCGACCTTCGGTCTGTCTGTCCTTTTACTTGAATTCGAGACGTTTTGCTTTCGTCAGTTGTCACGAAACCCGTGCCGAGAATAGTAATAATTTACGCAAGTGCTTGGCCCATTTGTCGGAGTGCCTTGTTTAATCGTTGGCACTGCAGCGATATAGGTAATAATAATTGCTAGTGTTTCACGGCGGAAAAACCACGATATGAGTGAGGGACGCCGTAGAGGATATTCTGACCCATTTCCAAAATTTTCGACCATCTGGTGTTCTCTAACGTGCACCTAAAGCTAAGTAAACGGGCCTCAAATGCGGTTTCGATCCCGCGTACTTTAGGTCAGCAGTTGATACCAGAACCACTAGAGAACCATAACCACTAAACCAGGGTTCGTGATGTATGTGTGTCCTGTTTATTAGTGACGCTTAACCGCGGCATCACGCGTTTCGAAGAAGGGAAGGCGTTCAGGAGCCTTTTCGCTGTCAGCAATATGAGCGCAAGCGAGCCTTGGCACGTGCACGCCTGACATTCTTTCGTTTAAGTGCGGAACACTTTAGAGGGCCGGGCTGTCGTGTGCTGTCGTACGCTGTAGTATGCTGTCGTCGTCGCTTGGCGTAACGCTCCATGTGTAGCATAATGAGCGCGTGCTCGCGCCAGTCTTCTTCCTCTTGTTCTTCGAGCGCCTTGCTGATGATCACCTATTATCATCACCAAAAAAAAAACTAGTGCGCTTGGCGTAACGCAGACAAAATTACGTACAAAAATAGAAAAAAAGAAAGTGAACAAGCGCTTAGTAGAAAGAGAAAGGGGAAAATAGGAAGAAAAACATAAAGAGCAAGCATGAGAAATAGATAACGAGAGGATAAAATACGCAAAAATAAACGGGAAAAATGACTGGAAAAGAGAAAAGAAAAGAAAGAGAGGAAGAGATAAATAGAAAACCGAAGAGAAACAAGGAAGGCTGGTACCAGTGAATTTCTTTTTAAACCATCCATTCCTAAATATATTCGGACTGTAAAACATTTTTATCTCTAAAATAAGGTACCGCCCGTTTCATGGCCGATCCCCCCACGGTGGGTTGCGCCAGGTAGCTGAGGATCAACCAACCAACCAACAAGGAAGGCTGCCAAGCTCCGCGCTTTCTTCAGGTGCGGCACCCCTATTTACGAAACTGCCTTAATTTGTCTTTCTTTCTTTCTTTTTTCTTTCTTTTATTATTTCTTCCTTTCTTTCCTTCTTTTATTCTTTCTTTCAGCGAAAATATGCGCAACTTTGATCGAAAGCACATATTTACTTTTTAACATTGTCTCCGCGGGGTAGTCTCCATTCATTTGAATGCACGTTTGACTTCGACACTCAACTACTCAATGGAATCGACAAACGCGCTATTAGTAGTAATAATAATATCTGGGGTTTTACGTCCCAAAACCACGATATGATTATGAGAGACGCCGTAGTGGAGGGCTCCGTAAATTTTGACCGTGTGGTGTTCTTTAACGTGCACTGACATCGCACAGTGCATGGGCCTCTACCATTTCGCCTCCACCGAAATGCCACCGCCGCGGCCAGGATCGAACCCGCGACCTTCAGGTCAGCAGCGGAGCACCGTAGCCACTGTTCCACCGAGGCGGACAACGCGCTGTTAGCGAACGACAAACGCGCTATCGGAGAACGTGACGGTCAATAAAATAACCATATTTGCTGGAAAAATGGAAATAAGCCCGAAAAAATGCGACAAGTGACTGGAAAATTCTACAAGTGGCTCAACGAAAAAAAACAAAAGAAAAGACAAAATCCGCTTATTATAAGCGGAACTGGCCACTCTGGAATAACTTCAATTCACGTGTGAGTAATTGCCAGAAACAGCGTACGAGGACAGCTGATCTTACTTCCGAAGGTCGTGGGATCGATTCCCGACCGCAGCGGCCGCATTTCGATGGAGGCAACATGCTTGAGGCCCGTGTACTTAGATTTAGGTGCACGTTAAAGGACACCAGATGGTCGCAATTTCCGGTGCCCTCCACTACGCCGTGGCTCATAATTATATCATGGCTTTGGGACGTAAAAACTGAATTATTATTATTTTAATTCTTATTACTATCTGCGCAAATAAAACGAAGTAGCGTCGAAAGGGCAGGCGAGCCTTCGTTCCCATTACGGAATTGCTACTCAGCTCCTTTTAAAAAAATTTGAAGTTGTTGATAAAACGAGAAAGATAAATAAATTTCTTGCTCGTAACTGCGGCACAGTGAGTGATAGCCGCTGTCAACTAGAATCGCCGCACAAGATATATGAGCTCCTAAATTTAAATCATGTAGAGGCTTAGCAGTATAGCGACCCAAACAAGAAACCGAGCTCGGTCGTTGTCTGGGCGCATTGCCGCGCGATATCACATCCGCCTTTGTGTGCTCCGGATTTTGGCTTGGCTTGGCTTCGCTTCGACTTCGTCGTTTGGGCCTCCCTTAACGACGTTAAGTGAGTCGTTTGTCTCTTAGCGTAGCTCCCATCATTAAATTACTCTCTTGGCCTCGGTCCGTGGCCTCGTCTCTTAGTTTGTTTGTTTTTTTTTTTCATTCATTGAAGCCACACTGTGACTTCTTTTTTCGGATTTAGCTTCATATGTGGCCTGCAAGACGCAGCCGCAGCGCAAAAATGTACGCTCTTTACTTTTATTGCGATAGCAATTATATGGACACTCTCGGCTGGTTTTCGCCGTCGGCGTCGCCGTCATGTCCCGTATATGTATATGTATCTATATATTTATAAAAACCTCAAAGAAAAATAATTCAGAAAAATGTTTCCGACGCGCGGCATCGTACCAAGGACCTCTCGCTCTGCAGCGCGCGGCGCTAACCGCTCAGCCATGAAGGCGAACGCCCTTCAACGTTCAAACGGCGAGCTATTTTTCTAGTTCACTGTACCCATAGGAGTGCGCAGGGTTCCCCTTCAGGAGGGGGGTGAAGGTTCGTCGCAGAGCCCCCCCCTCTTCCTATTATATCAGTGTATGGGGCTGACTTTGCGCCCCCCCTCTTAGGTGACTAGGGGGGGGGCGGCTGCCCCCCCCCCCCCGTCCTCCTGCCCCCCGTGCGCGCGCCTATGACTGTACTCATGCTCTCGAAGAAAGATCGTCTTGATGTGCTAGGTAATTATAATGCACATGGTGTCCAAAGCATTCGCTTAAGACTATTCGAAGGCGAAAGCCATCTTCTTCGTTTTCTTATAAGTGGATTGTATTGATCACTTCCCCTACACCCCCTCGAAAACTTTCTTAATAATTACAGAAATGCAATAGATTACTTTTGCGTTACTACTTCCTCCAAAATTCCATAGCCGTAATACAATAACACAAGTTTACTGAAACTACTACGAACTACTCTGGCTTGCATGGTAGAGAGAAGGCTGGTGGCTTGCGTTTACAGAAATGCAATAGATTACTTTTGCGTTACTACTTCCTCCAAAATTCCATAGCCGTAATACAATAACACAAGTTTACTGAAACTACTACGAACTACTCTGGCTTGCATGGTAGAGAGAAGGCTGGTGGCTTGCGTGAATGTTTGGAGGACTACTGTGGCTCCTGTGACACAGTGTTTCACGTTGTTAAGTTTCATCGAGAGTTGCTTTTCAAAGCTGCCGTCGTCGTTTCATCTATGTTTCCTCTTTAAGAGGTCAGCTGCTACACTGAACACTCTCGCAATGCATGCGCCGCAGTGAAGGGTGGTATTATAACGTAGGAACACCTTGAGCAGCAACTAGTAGTTGCGAAATGCTGAGATGCCAGTGTCCATGTCCTCCACGTAGCGTCGCGCTTCGCTGTTGCTGGCGCATGGGTAAGGCGTTACAGGGAAGGCTCAGGGAAAAGATGAAAAAAAAAAAAAAAGGCTTTCCAAGGGACTTCCCCGTCTGACAGGACGGGGGGGTTCTTACAGAGCGGTCGCATATTTTGCATTACGAGAAATGCTGTAGAAGACTGGTTGAAACTTGATTTCGAAAACAAAGGTAATTGATTACTGGTAATTAGTTACAAGAAAATATAAGTAAATTACCCATAACGTTACAAATTTAGAAAGAAGTAATCTATTATATTACAAATTTACAGAAAAATGTCATTGATTACAAGTAATCGATTACTCGTAACGCGTTACGTACAGCTCTGGACGTATGTGATGGCATGATGGCGTCATATCATGGCGTCATCACATGATAGTGTTTCTTTCTTTTTTTTTTTTTTTACAACACTTCGTGGTGACACCAACGATCACATTTCCCGTTGTATGAGACATCTAAGGCTTCCGTCTCAATAAAAACCACCAGACTATTGAAACGATAATATTGAAGGCTTTTCGCCCAGGTCAGATGTGTTAATATATTTTTTCATCGGGCAACCGCGCACAAGTCGAACAACTTCGCGCGCACCGATATGCACGGTCTGCATGAGGAACCATGGATACATGCCTTCTGGCTAATATCGGCTAAAGAGCAGCATGATATGACTGTATACCGAAATACCAAATCCAATAACGGAAAGTGAAACTGTGTGTAAACAATTATCGCTGTCATCGTTATCAATTTCATCACCACAACCATCATAATACAAGAAACTTGCGGCGTAGCCAGAGGGTGGCACACCAGGCCCTTGCTCCCCCCCCCCCCCCCCCCAATGTTTTTTTCTCCATGGCTTACACAGCGCAAATTGACTATTTGCCTGCTGGGCCCCCACGTCGGATCAAGGAGGTGGCTTCCCCGAAAAAGTTTCTGCCTGCGCCCCTGCTGGACACCCACACTCCCATGATTAACCTCATCATCATTATTCTATGTTACGAAAAGACCCGTTTATTATATGCACTAGCAAATATGCTGATATCAGCATTGTACGCTGTTGTTTATTATCTGCAACTGTGTATGCTTTTGCTAGGCGCCTACTGCGCTATTCCAATCGGTCCTGCGGTTATTTGCTCTACGAATTACACGATTGCTGAGCCCCTATTTCTTTTCTTCTATCATATATACATAGTGGGCGTGTGTTTGTCTATGCCCTGCGGTTCTCGTCTTCTAGACGGCGCTCCAAAACGCCCACACCTATTGATTGGTATATTGTTGGCTACTCCTGTTTCTTGAAGTCTAAGCACAATAGAATTTCGCTCAGGTTAAACTGATTATATGTAAGTAGCATAATATCATATCAATTTCCCCAAGCTTGCGAGGCTGGTAACTGTCGAGGTTTTTTTTTCTTTTTTTTTAAATCACGGCCTTTGATCTTTAGATAGGCTAGGTTATCAAATATTACGTAAATACATCTTAGCCTCCGAGATTTCTAAGCGCGCCGCAAGCGCTACCTATATTCTCGGAGGCAATGCTAAAAGAGTAACACTTGTTCTTAAAGGGGCCCTGCAACACTTTTTGAACGTAATCGAAAGAAAAAAAAAACTGCCAATGGGTAGTCGAGGTTGATGAAAGCACGTGAACCATACATTATAGCGAAGCACACGGTAGGGACTTTACAATTAAAGCTCAGAGTCGGCTAGAAACTGCTCGCTCTTGACAAATGACGTCATATACCCAAATCAACTGCGTCACATACCCAAAAGACACGGCCATTGGCTGATTTCAACATCGTTAGCTGCATAGTTATCGCTGCCGCCGCAGTGTGCCGCCACATTCCCGCTTTGCGACGGGCCGTGGCGCGGGCAAGTGATACAAGCGCAGCGTTTATACATTGGCCGCGAACGCGTTAAACAAAAGTTAAAAGAAAGTGATTCACCCCCCCCCCCCCCCTTTCCCTCTGTGTAGCATTTGCGCGCTCGCTGGGACGAAGGGAGAGACAAAGCGATTATAACGTGCGACACATCCCTGTAACATCGCTCGTGTTTGACGGAGTCACAAAAAAAAAAGGGGGGGGGGGGGGGAGAGGTGGCAGTCGGTTTGTGAGGCAGTAAGTTCCGATAACTAGGTCATTTGATGCTTGCTTGGAAAACTGTCGCAGGGCCCATTTAACGGGCTAGGCGAGGCGTCACGGGTGGCGACCGCTTCGTTTTCTAACTTTTATTTATAGTTTCCGCGCATCCAAAACGTCTCTTCTTCTACGTTATTTGCGTGACACATCCACTCATATATCAAACGTAACAATTTATGCACGGAAGCCGCTCTTGTAAGTGCGATACGTAGGAAGCTATAGGCTTTTTTGCGTGCTCCCAGAATCCGTCTACCGTCGACGCTTTAAAGAGGGCACCATCCATTTTCTCGGCGCTGCCAAGAGGTGCACAATGCGCCCACCGTGTTGCGTTTCTCTCTCTCTCTCTCTTTCTCTTTCGCACGGACGCGAGCGCGATAGTGCATTAGGTTCTGACAAGGTACACAAACAGCCAGTCATCGGTTTTGCGCCGAATTCGCGGAACGCTGCAAGTCAAACGGAACGACCCACTCCTGCCGGGTCTTTCAACTCGCGGGCCGAATATATTTAGAGGACTCGTGCGCACCGGTCGGATGCGCGTCTCTTCTGCGTGCGCGCTTCGTTCGGTCGCTATCGCGGTGCTATGTAGAGCTGAACGAGTTCGCTTCGAGTGATAAACATGCGAAATAGCGCGGTTCAACTTGGTGGCCTATTTCGACGCGCGCGTCTCTGACGGGTCGATGCTTATCGTCGGGGGGGCTCCAGCTCATCCACGCGTGTGGGGTCGAGCATGCAGGGGTGTTTCAGCTAACTTGGGTCAAATATACTTTTTTCATTGCGCGCACTGTAAAGCAATGATGAAAAGTCTTGGTGATTTTATGTGTAAAAATCCCAATTATGAATATAACAATATCTGGGGCGTTTTGCGTGCCAAAACCACAATGCGATTATGAGGCACGCCGTAGGGGTATGACTCCTGAAAATTTCACCACCTGGCGTTCTTTAACGCACTGACATCGCACAGTACACGGGCCTCTAGCATTTCGCCTGCATCGAAATGTGCGACCGTCGCGTCCGGGGTCGAACCTCCGACCTTCGAGTCAGCAGCCCAGCACCGTATAACCTGTTACACCACCGCGGTAGACCCACAATAGTGAGGGATGCCAGTAGTTAAGGGTTCCAGAATGTTTGACCATTTAGGGTTCTTTAACATGCACCTAAATCTAAGTACACGGACCTCAAGCATTTCGCCTCCGTCGAAATGCGGACGGCCGCGGCCGGTAGTCGATCCCGCGACCTTCGGGTCAGCAGCCGAGCATTGTAACCCATTAGACCACCATGGGGGTTACAATACAAAGCAAAGCTGTGAAAAAATTAGATAGGGCAGCTATTTTGGCATAAATGAAATAATTCGACGTTGCTGAACAGATGTTACAACTTTTCTATTGCAATATTTTTTCGGCAGAGTTAGTATTTTTGATATTAATTGAGCAACCATTGTTAACTGCCCAGCTTATTAGATTGACAACTAGCATGGATGAGACATTCCGACTTTTCAGAACAAGTCTTACAACGATTGCAATGAATATTTTTCGCCAGAGTTACTAATTAAAAAGTCAGTTAGAAAATATTGATTAATTATCTAGATTGGCGGATTGGAAAACTACCCTGACGTGCTTCATACAGCTCGGAACAATGTTGGGCCGATGCGACATGCGTAGCGCACGTGTTTGCTTTTGTAACACTACGCGCAAGTTAGCTGAAGCAGCCTGTATAGTTTTGGCGCTCGTTCTCCACAAACGTTGAGAAACCATTCTACAAGGGAAACATTGCGGGAAAACTGACGAATGCTGGTACAAGACACACGGCGACACAGTTCACGTCTAATTGTTTCAACCCACCAAATCTTTTTTCCAATCCTCCGAAGTACAGGGCATTGGCACAAAGAACGAATGCAACAACACCACCACCCACCAACTCGTCAAATTGCGCATGAACGAAAATTTCGCCTGAAGACAGAAGTCTTCCCTGTAGTCAACTGAACACAACGTCCACAAGGAAAGAACAGCAATCAAGGCGCCCACAATACAATCTACGCATGCCTCTCTGCACCAAACTTGGACCCTACACCGACAGGAGAAAACCCAGTCGAAACTAAACGCAAGGGAGCAGGCTAGAAGACATGATCATTCAGGTGTGTAGCGTTACTAAAACAATAAATGCAAAATGTATACACGTGAATATCGCTTTCACTCGTACTGCCAGTACAATGCCGAGACGAGGTCCACTACTCTTATCTTCCAGACTTATCGCACCGGGAGGATCTAGTTTTGTTTTCGTCTCGTCTCGTCCACACACCCTGCTGCCCAGCCCTCGTGTATTTATTTTCTTACACACTGCCGGCCTACATTAAAGCCCTGGGAAGGATTGAGAACAGGAATACAACGCAAGCTCGGTACACTAGAGCAGAACGTATCAGAGGACACAGACGCGTTCAATGCGTTAACGCGAAACGCAATACGAGTATCGCAGTAAATATCGCACGTGAATCAGCGAAGTACGTTATCAAACCACGCGTTACCAGGTTAACCAGCGCGTGTTTCCTCCAGTTCCTCTCTAACTCGCTGTTTATCGCCCTATCATTTCCCTTCTAACCCATTCTCACTCGCCCACTTATCCACGCACTCCCTGCACCTTGCGCAGTCTATATCGAGAGCCACTTATCAAGGCACGCCTGATTCTTCCGTCTCCACCGGCACATCCGGAACAACGATGATCGGCGTGAAACGAAGCGAGCGGCCGCAAGGCGTTCCCAAACAGCCGCAGGCGCCTTTTTATTACCCCTCCCCAAACGTGAGCAGGGTTCCGTTTGATGTTGTGTAGCTTATGTTTTTCCCGCAGATAAGTGCTAACCAGACGTGCCAGGAAAGCTACTAGTATACAGCGTTATGGCACCGTACGATGCCGCGGTAAATCGTCTGTTCATCCCGGCGTTGCAGGAACACTACTAGTAGAGCATTAATGCTACAGACAATAGAGTTTCCTACGATGTTTCCTGGAAGGAACGCTGGCGCTGCGATCGTTCAGCCACCATGGGAATGATTGGTAGTACATCAATTTGGTTAGAGTTCGTGGTTGCGGCTTCGAACGAACTGGTGGCTTTGTTTATTCTCGTCTTTTGACTTTTGTTCCGAATGAAAGAATGGCTGGTTGTGAGCCTCGTGGGCTGATATGAACTGGTCATCCTAAAATGGCAAAGGCAGTCAAGGGGGTCTGCTGGAACTTTTGCTGAACTTTGTCTCGTGTTAAAGCGGCTGCAAGCCATACCGGAGCCACACGGAGCCGAAAGAACGAAGCTTAGCCGATCATTCTAATGCTGGCTGATGCAACATGCGTTGCAACTCCCATATACACTAGCCCCAGATTTCCCTCTAGTGTATTGTTAGGAAACTCTACGTGTCAGACTATGCCACTGTATACATTCTGTAGATTCCATAAACCTACCATTCGGAAGCTGCACGTTCACAGGTAGTACTCTATCTCGGTAATGCAATGCGTCAGCGCTGGAACTAGGTCGACCAGCATTTCCTGTATCGCTTGTATTTTTGTAGACTCCAATTTTACGACTGGAAAAGGCAGCTTATCCTGCAAACCGAATTGTCGTCAGGCTCACCATGGACTACACGAGTTGTATGAATCTTAAATAACTGCAGACACGCGAGTGGGCTTCTACCGACGTTACTGAGCGTTTGAAACTTTCGGCTGCGCTTACGACATTCTGTAGCACTTGCCAAGATTGCGGCAAAGCTGCTTTCGTTCCTCACTAGACAGATATTTGTCTAAGGCGCAAGCAGACGACTGTTTTAAATCATCAAGGTTCAAATGTGCATCGCGGCATGCTTTTATTGTTCCGTGATATGTTTTACGTCCTTCAGCTTTACATAACTCGAGCCCTCACAGCTCCAAAAGGCTGTTTTTCGAGCGATAGCTCCAAGTGAGGTGACTAAGACCACTGCTCTGGACATCTTGTATACGGATCAAATTTGTACTTTTTACATAGTTTTATGTTGTGCCTCTGGGCAAAATGCCGAAATTCATAAATGTATGCTTCGCATTAACCCTTTAGCGACCGAAAGAAAAGAAGAAAAACTTGCCAAAATTACCGAAAACATTTTTCGATCAATTTGTAGAGCTTTCTTTTTCTGAATAAAACGGTACCACTCTTTCCATTCAACGGTGCTCCTTTATTTCACCAATCACCTTGAAAAAGTTCACTCGAAGGTGGCTTCACCACACTGCAATACAATGAAAAATGGCAATAAAATGATACCCGGGACACAAATGCCCAGCATGGACAAGTGTGGCCGTCTTACGTCAAGAAACACAAATAGGGCGCGTACAGTCTTCATTGGTTTCCGTGCGGGACCAACTTTTTGTTGATGACGACTGTCGGCCATTTTGTTAGGAAATCTCATGACGACTTTACTCGTCAACGGTCGTTAAAGGGTTAAAAAGGAAAGCCAACCAATTAAGCCGTGTCCAGATGGCCACCTCGATGAAGAAATAGGGGTGTCGAAGAAATTCAAGTGTGTTACAGAAACATCAAGAACGTCGCGGTGGCCTGGTTTGTTTCCAGAAGGTTTGAGCGGGAAAGTGATTGCGGAAGGGGAAAAGGCGCTATTTTCCTCACAGTCACTTTTTGCTCTATTTCTACGACTCCTTCAAACATCTCAAAATAAAACCGCGCCTTCTAACGGTGTTGCACACTTGAAACTCTCTTGTTTCTACAGCTGTTCTTCAGGAGAGCGAACATTTGGGTTCAGGTGTCATTTAAGTGGAAGAAAAAAAAAGAAAAAAAAAGAAAGCGCTAATGGATGCCGAGGGATTGTTGTCTCGCCGGAAATAGCGAGTGCCCTTCTGAGCCAATCCGAAGCCGAAACCGTTGGCTGGCGCGCACTGTGGGTCCTGGAAACCTGCAGTGGGCTCTTCGCGCCTGATGGTACAGTGCAAATAAACCGCGATTCGCGCCGCGTTGCTGCCTCTCCCCTGATCAAACAAGAAAAAAAAGTGAGAAATACCATGTTGTCTGCCGCATCTGTTTTCTATCCCCGAGTAAATAAAAAGCGAGACAGAACAGAAAAGAAAGCTAAAGCACTAAAGCAATAAAAACGAAACGAAGGAGGACAGAAGTAAACAACTTAACCCTTCGAAAAGTGGGTTACATAGAAACAAAGGTTGCACCTTTTTTTTTTTTTCTTTGAGCTATAAAAGGCATCAACACAGCTAGATTCCTTCGTTTAAAGTAACATAGCGGATGTTCATTGCAAAAAAGGTAAAGGTAAATTATTCTGTGACTGCTGCAAGGCGCCCTTTCTTTTCTTTGTAATACTTTTGTTCTTCCAAGTGGGAAGGATGCTCTTGTGTCTGTTGTCGCGCAGGCAGTGAGCGGATAGGAGGGTAATTGTGGGGAAAATAACACAAGTGTGTCCTTTCTTTTTTTCTGGTGTTTTAATTAGCGATGTATTGTATGGGACGTTCACCATGAGACAAGTGTGTAGATGGACTGAGTGAGTGAGTGAGTGAGTGAGTGAGTGAGTGAGTGAGTGAGTGAGTGAGTGAGTGAGTGAGTGAGTGAGTGAGTGAGTGAGTGAGTGAGTGAGTGAGTGAGTGAGTGAGTGAGTGAGTGAGTGAGTGAGTGAGTGAGTGGGAGTGAGTGAGTGAGTGAGTGAGTGAGTGAGTGAGTGAGTGAGTGAGCGAGCTGGTCAGACGTTCGGTCGGCCAGTGAGTGATTTAGTTAAACAGTTTATGTCCAACGCGTTCCTGTCCTTTCCACGTCCCTTTGTCTTCGTTTTTGCTGCACCACATTTACATACTACATTACACAATACTTCTATAACCCACCGAAACGAACAGGCAACAGAGCCAACGAAAGTACAGGAGCATTATTTGTAGTCATTAACTGTTTTGCGGATAAAATAACAAATTAAGGCGGACGAAAAGACAGACTGCCGCTGGTAGGGATCGAACCTGCAACCTTCGGATAATGCGTCCGATGATCAACAATTTGAGCTACACCGGCGGTCATCCTCGCATGCACTTTGAAGCTGAAAGCCTTAGTTGGCTCATCAAACACGTAAATAGACCGTCGGCGTCCCGCGTCTGCGGCCTCAGCACGAGGGACGCAAAAAAATTGTGACGTCGCCGTATGACGTCACAGATCGCCACAATCGGTGACGTCATCACTGCGTTACTCTGAGGTCATCACGACATCTTATAACGTGACGTCACATGCTTACGGCGTCACATGACATCGTCGCATGGCCAAAGATGGGCCGATCACCGAGGCCGGGCAAAACCAGGTTAGGTGTAGAAAGCTTGCGATGACCCCGATCCTGGAGGCAATGCAAAACCTAAGTTAGGTGCAGAAAGCTTTCTGAGGGAGACGGGGTAGAATAATAATAATCAATCAATCAATCAATCAATCAATCAATCAATCAATCAATCATCTTACGTTCCCTGGAACAACCATAAGGTCTTTGTGAAGGCGCATGCAGGAAATAAAACAAAAGAAAATAAGCAATACAATGCAGACAGTCTTCAGAAAGAGAAATAATAATAATAATAATAATAATAATAATAATAATAATAATAATAATAATTTCTGGGATTTAACGTGGCAAAAGCATATGATTATGGGAGGTGCTCCGGAAATTTCGACCACCTGAGGTTCGTTAACGTGCAGCTAAATATAAGTACACAGGCCTCGAGAATTTTCGCTTCCATCTTAAGTGCGACAGCCACGGCCGCAGTTCAATAATAATAATATCTGGGGTTTTGCGTCCCAAAACCACGATATGATTATGAGAGACGCCGTAGTGGAGGGCTTCGTAAATTTCGACCATCTGGCGTTCTTTAACGTGCACTGACATGGCACAGTACACGGGTCTCCACCATTTCGCCTCCATCGAAATTCGACCGCCGCGGCCGGGATCGAACCCGCGGCGACCTTCGGGTCAGCAGCCGAGCGCCATAACCACTGGCCCACCATGACTTTCGTCTTCAAGCCGTCTTTGGCGAAGGCATAAGGGACCTTGGCAGTTTTATTGACTATTTCTGTGCATGTGGACGAGGCATTGTTAACTTTTCTATGACGACTATCGTAAGCGCTTCCAGTACAGCTGATCCCGAAGCAGCGCACCGTATAGGCTATTTTCGCGGGTGGGTTTGAGTGCCGCCATATTGGGCTGTTAACCTTTATGTTTTGTGCCTTTAACAACTAAACGAACAATGTGTTACGGATAGACGCATACCTATCAATACGTTTGGGTTGGTGCCTACGATGCTTCATGACCTTATTAGTTCACGTCGCGATATACGAAAAACAAGAAAACATCGGCTTAACAGGCCCAAGATGGCGGCGCCCAGATGCCTTACGGAAAATAGTCTGTAGGACGCATCGGGCTGACAAAGCCAGCCTCGGCGACGGCGGCGTCAACAATGGCGTCCCACTCCCGTCTGGCACCCGGGGTGGTCCCTTCGCTTAGCCCCCCGGTCTCCGTCGTTTCTGCCTAGACTGAGAAAGAAGGGGTGAGGAGGTCCGTGTCGGCCGACTAAAAATAAGCGCGCTGCGTCTGTCGCGAGTGGCGCTTCTTGTTTTCTCGGACTCGGCTGTCCTCCTCCTCTACACTTGATGGAGAGGAGACGCGACGTCGACTCGCGTGTCGGCCGTGTCCTAACCAGCCGGCTGCGGTATGCTGGACTAGACTTCGGGAGCGACAACAGGCGAAGGAGAAATCACCCCCCTCCTCTCCGCCTTTCTCGTGATGGTGTTTTTTGAGCACGATAAACACTTTGGAAGTGTCACGTGGGAGTCGGAAGAAACCAAAATGATCAGAAAACACAATAGTCACACGGTGCCATAATAATAGTCACATGACTCCTTCTTTTAAATGCGAAGCATTTCTTAGCGAACTTCGACGACTTTGAGCGTATCTATCTATCTATCTATCTATCTATCTATCTATCTATCTATCTATCTATCTATCTATCTATCTATCTATCTATCTATCTATCTATCTATCTATCTATCTATCTATCTATCTATCTATCTATCTATCTATCTATCTATCTATCTATCTATCTATCTATCTATCTATCTATCTATCTATCTATCTATCTATCTATCTATCTATCTATCTATCTATCTATCTATCTATCTATCTAAAAAGGAAGGTGCGTAAATGAAGGTGCGTAAAAGTTCAAGAGAATATCTTACAATCTTTGTGTAGCTCAAGAGAACGTTTATTTCAAAATATTTTCCCAAATTAGGGAAGGAAAGTGTAGAAATTCAGTGGGCTACTCGCTAAGTCTCTGCTTGCCCGCCGGTGCTATTAGGGTACATCTGTGGACGAAACTGTCAGAGAGTGGATAATGTCAAGCGTGAAATAAAGCACTGTGGAAAAGTAAAAAAGCAGGAGTAAGTTGTGATTGTATAACTTAAAAATCTTTTTATCCTGTGTACATGTGTTTGTCCTCGTCTGCATCGCGCGTAGATGTTTCCGTAGTACGTATAACCAACTAGTTCAAATCAAAGCTTTGCTAGATGAGAAGCCCACACTCTCAGCGTTATTTTGTCCACAGCTCGGATACTAACGTCACTGTCGTCCTGGCGATCATGCTTCTTGGCACGCGAGAAAGAGCAGGTCCCTCTCTTTCGCTGCAGGTGCTCAGACCTGCAAGGCCTGCCTTTCTACTCCGCCTCGCGTAAAATGTAAAGAAAATGCAGGTTGAAAACAAAAGACAACCCTGACTGCGTGTACCGGTGCAGAGAGTAAGAGACGGAGAGACAAAAAAAAAAAAAAGTGGACGGGCTGGCTTTCTCGACCATCTGGCATTCTCTAAGCATTGAGAAGGCAGTGTGTGGCGACACGCTTGCAGAAGAGTCACACCGCAACTCAGGGCTCAGGCCCACCTTTTTTTTTTTTCGCGGGCCACAGACGGAACCCGGTGTTTTAAAATTATTCCGGGTGCTAGCCAAAGGGGCCACCCTCTCTCGCGCGGATCCGCGGAGCTGAAACCCTGCGTCGACACGCAGTCGAGGAGCCAGCTTCACGTGGTCGCCCGAAGCTGTATTTTTGGGGTTCCCCTCCCGAGGTCGGTTGTGGTAGAGGCGACGTCGCGCTAGCGGCGTTGTGTGTGGTGCCTGCGCGCCTTTGCTTACCGGCGAGGAAAGAAGACAGCCGTGGTCCTGGTTCTTTGTGTGGAACCCCAAATACCGGTGTGTCCCCTCGCGACTCGCAGGAGAACCGCAAGGACCGTGTGTGTACACCGTCACGTTGCAGTTGGATATGTGTCCTTTAGCCGGCTTGGACCGGCAGCGTTTCGAGGATGCCACGTCCTGTGCGCCGCCTTTTAGGTGACACTTCTTCGATTCAGCGACGCCAAGCTTGGATAACCACCACGCCTAAACCGGCATCACGCAAGAGGCCGTTTATTTAGGCTCCGAGCAATGGATTGGAGGATGACCCTTACTAGGCCATAGCTAGTAGGCTTGCCTCGTTTAGAATTCCGTGCAGATTCACGGTAATGGTTTTGCTTTGTCTAGAAGTTGACGATCAGGCTATTTGCTCTACCACGCTCAGGATTACGAGTGCACTCCAAGTGTGCAAAAGGTTGTACCGAGTCATTGGCCTCTGTCAGGAAAGTATCGTGGCGTCACTTTCTCCTATTTCGAATCCGCGTCTCAGAGCAGAAAAGCCTTGGTCTAAGCGAACAACTGAGTGATGACGATTACATGTCAGGTCGCAATAAGCGTTGACAGATATACCGTACCCATGTAAAAAGTACCACGGAGACGGATCTACTTCTTACAAAAAGCTCAAGAAATAATAAGCGCGGGTTTCCGGGATGTTATTTTGGTTATGAATGTGATAACTACAACACCACAATGCGGGGTTGTTGGAGGAAGATTTTTATCAGGACCTACGGTGGCTTTCACGCGATGAGCAACAGACATTCCGCTCTTTTCTGAAGACGCGCCGAGGTTGTATTAGATGAGTGGTAAAATGGAACGTGTATTTTGGTAATTCGGAAGCTACCTGCCCCAGCTCTGAAGGAACAACACGTCTGTGATAAAGGACTCTATTTATCCTGTGATAAGAAATCTCGTCCTGAAGCAGTGGTTGGTCGGAAGAAATCTAAGAGCAGCGAGTCGCGTTCGTATACGCGTAGTTTGCGCAGTCAGCGTGACCGCTGATTACGTAATGGTTCGCATGTTTGCTAGGGCCACGTCATAGCGTCAAGACTTTTGGTATCACTGACGTCGACCATTTGTGAAGACGCCTGTTGTGAGATTTAATATATTATTCTCGCGTTGAGATTACCTTGCCCACGTTAGGTTTTTTTAGTGGACATTGGGCAAACCACGGTGTCTTGTTAATTTCACGAATCTGCTCGACGTTCAAGCTGTCTCCACGTGAGCTGCTCAACAACGTCGAAGACAGCACGGAGGTGTTTATCCCCAGTGTGAGTGGTGTTGACGCTGGCGAAATCGGGTGCCAAGGGTGTCTCAGCTTGGGTGTAATGAGGTGTTGTCGTGGTGCGTGTGGTGCGGTGGTTGCGTGAGATGATGGACACCCTCGCCGTACCGGAAGTGCACGAAGAAGACGGATCCCTGGCGCTCAAGCAGTACTTCCAGAATTGGACGCGACGCAGGTCAGTGTGTTGTCGGCCTCGCTTATACAGGCTGTTGTTTTACAGCGATAGCGTTAAACAGCTCCTTTCGCGGAAGTTAAGGCGTCGGCGTCGTTGGTTTGGGTGTGAAAAAATCGTGAAATGGGGTCATCGTACATTCACCTATAGGACGGCTCAAAGGCGAGATCCATCTCCTTCTACAGCGAAAGCTGTTATGAGATCACAACAAGGGCCGTTCTTGCGCCGTAGTTGTCCGCCGCCGCCGCCGCCGCCGCCGGTGTCCGTAATCGCCATCACACGAAATAAGAAAAAAACTTAATAAATAACGAATACCTAGAACAGAATGGGAATCGAACCCGGGCCCTCTGCGTGGCAGCCCAGAACTCTACCCCTGAGCTACGCCGGTGCTTGAAACTGCGTTGCAGACTGACCTTATGCAGGCTTTATGTCGGGTAAGAAATCGCGTTAACGTGTGTAATAAAGCGTTTTAGAACAGTGAAGTAACAACCAGGCGTCACACAACGCGAATTGCTTAACCAGTGGGTCGTTCAATGCTCCAACCCATTACAAAAGCCTCAGGCATAATTATTCATCGTCGTCAGCCACAGCATCAACAACGTGCACATA
>JALIZH010017784.1:80000-247500 GCA_030522465.1 Rhipicephalus appendiculatus
TTTTGATTTCGGGTGTGGGGGGGGCACCTCCTTGAAATGGTCATTTTTCGCTCTATATGCCATGGCCAAAAAAAATTTCGGAGGGGGGCACGGGCCCGGTGTGCCACCCCCTGGCTACGCCATTGGGCTCCAGTAATGTCCGAAACACCGCATTGATCCCATGGAGATAACAATTTAAACCTAATCTACATTCTCGAAGCCAGAGACACCTCGCATACGAAACCTTTCAAGGCTTTGAGAGTGTTCATCGTACAGTTTAAGGCTCGACTTCTTTCGACGGTAGCTTCTAGAACACCTGATGGGCTCTTTCGAATAGTGCTTTCGCCTCGAGGGGTCGTTCTTTCGTTTCCTTAAAAGGAAAACGTTTTGAAAAAGAATATTTAATGCCTTCTCAAGGTGCATAACATTAGCGCTAAGTGCATAAAAGGCCGGGATGGACGTGAGGCGCCGCATTAAACGCGGAATGCGATTATCGAAGCCGCGGATGAGAAAAGAAATGACTGAGGGTTCTGGTGGAAGAACTTTTGCCTCATTCACGAAGTTTAGAGAAGCAAGGAGCAAAAAAAAAAAAATGCGGGTGCGAACAAATTTTCTCGTTATGTGACCGTGTTGGGGAGTTGCGGCAAGGAAGTGAAGTTTTAATGAACGGAAGTATCATAAAACGTAAAAGAATGAATACAAATCTAATTCTAAAATTACAGCTTATTCGGTTAAATGCAGAGACGTAAAGGAGAACCCACTCATAATGGATCCACCATTAGCAAAGCTTGACGGCGCGATGAGAGTGCTTGAGAGTTCCAGTGAGGCTGTTATACGGTTACCTGGCGGGAACTTGGAAGTACCGAATGGGCACTCTAAAAAAAAAGAAAAAAAAAAGATAATTAAGAACTAACTTCTACCCTCAGTGATCCGTTAAGAAGTCCGGAGCGAGAAGTTTCAGGGCAAGCAAGTAAAACACAAGATTAAGATATCTTAATAACCGGCGAAAATTTCCTCACCGATTCTTTTCTCCTTTTTGTGAAGTGGTGAGAGCGGTTATTGGTCATTCGTCCTCGACTTATCGCCCTCTATCGGCGGTGTATGGAACGAGAGGGACAAGTACAGTAGCCGTGGAAGAACTGATGTTTAATGCTTGAGCACCAGAAGGGCTCGAGCGTGTTGCCAGACTGGCTGGCGTACATGGACGGTCTTAGCGATAGCCGGTACATCGCTATGTATGGAACACGACCAACACGTATACGGGGGGCCATAGAGGAACTGATGTTTATTGCTTGTGCAGCGGAAGTGCTCGAGTATGTTGCCAGACTGGCTGGGATATATGGACGGTTTTAGCGCTAACCGATACATTGCTATGTACGGAACGCGACTGACACGTATACAGGGGCGATGGAAGAACTAATGTTTATTGCTTGCGTACCGGAAGTGCTCGAGCGCGTTGCCAGACTGGCTGGGGTACATGGATGGTCTTAGCGGTAACAAATGCATTGCTAAAATTCTAGGAAGACAACAGACTGACACCGCTTGTTATGGACCAATAGCCGTATTCTGACTGTGACTAGTGTTACTCTGCGTGTGTGCTCCCCTCTCCCTCTTTCTCTATACCTCTAACTTTCAAACTCCTCCTGTAGGGGGTATTCACGTGACGTCATCGTGCGCCATTTTGTTGTACGATTAGCAGCTTCTCTGTTCTGGAGATAAGCAGATGAAGATAAGAAAGCACGGCTTTCACTGCGCTGGCTGTACAACAAAATGGCGGCCACTATGACGTCGGTGCATACTCCCTATACGTTTTCCCAGACTACCAGTTTTCCTAGACTGGTTAACATCTCGGCCTTACCTCTCTTACCTCTTCTTTCCTTCGTTCATGTCATAGTGGCTAACAGCGTGACAGGCACAGACGAAAGGCGAAGGAAACCGACGACGCATCACGGCGCTGACTATCACCTGAAGTATATTGGTTTATTTGTGTACTTTACCTCTCTTTGTATTATTGATAGCCCATTTTGCTGCCTATAGCTGGGTTCGGTCACGTTCGTGCGGGTTATCTATGTCTGTGGTTCAACCATTAAGCTTCATTTGATAGTCAACGCCGTGTTTCGTCCGTTTTCTGTCGCCTTTCGTCTGTGTCTGCCACGCTGTTACCCATAATGAAGCTATACCAAACACGGCCAGTGTTCCATTTTATGGAATACACTTCCTTTTGCAAGCCGTTCATTGTCACAGTCTTTCCTGTCCGCTGAGTATCGGCCGCTTTCCTTTCGCTTCCGACCGCCTTCTCTAATCTCTGTCAGCGGCAACACCACGGTCGAATAGATTCGGCGGACGCCCTCGCCGTATTTACTTCTTTTGCGAGGTGTTATACCATCCTGTCCCGATGTGCTCAACGTCAGTGGTTACGTATCTACTAACGCGCTCGCAGGCGCAACAGCGTAGATAAACAGTCGGCAAGTCGAGCGTGGTGCTGTTCTTGCGCTGCTGTACTCGAGTCTCGACTTACCGTGAAGCCCAATTGGAAACGCCACCTTCCCTGTCTCCGATCCGGCGCCCTATTACAGCTCAGAAAATCCACTCGCCTTCTTAGCAGTCCCAGTTCTCCCCAGGAGCAAAGGGAAGGATGATCGTGGGAGTCTCCGAGCTCCAAGTCACTCAGTGTCTTCCTATACTCGGAAGGCGAGTCCTGTCCGACTTAATATTTTATCTTCGCCAGGCTTAGCGGTTGATTGAGCAGGCGGAATTAAGTGGGCCCGCCCAGCTGTCTTCTAGGGTATCTTTTCTTATCTACTGCTCTTTACCTGCCTTCTATTTCTGTTCTTCTATTTCGCGCCGCTCTCTATAGATTCGGTGCCACAGTGAGGCAAAAGAGGAACTGTTGCAAGATCGGGGATTAGAAGGTCTTGGGAACTTCTTCGTTAGTTGTTCCTTATCGTATCTTTACCGAGCGTTTGGCGGTGCTCGTTTCGGACCTCGACTCGGGCTTGCGGTCCCTCCTCTATCTGTCCCGCCCAATTGATCTCCCGAACACTCCTTGCTTATCATTCTATTTTGCTTGCTTTCTTTGATACGGTGGTTCGGTCAACTAGCGATACCAAGCTCTCCTCCTACTTCTTCTCTAGGCTTTGTTTTTTTCTTTTTTTTTTATCTACGGCTGTTCCTCGAAACGAGATCCCTAATTTCACCCGGGAGAAGGCCGGGAAAAAAAAAGTTTGCCAACCGAAATGTAAGCCCTTGTTACGGCAGTAGTTTGGAAAGGACGTCCAGTTCCTAGTCCAAGTTTGCAGTAGCATTTGTCTTTCGTTGTTTTCTATTATTATTCTCCTCGTTTTAGCGAGCTGAACTAGAGTGAAGTCAAAGCGCGTCCGAAGTAAGAGCTGCCTCGAAAAGTCCAGAACTCTAATTATATTTGAAGCCAACATCCGGCACGCTAGATGTTAGCGTTTCCTATTTAAAGAGACTCGGAGCAAATAATGAATAAAACTGAGTGAATATAAATGTTTACCGCGTCCAAGCAATGTCTTTACTACGAAGGACCTTGATTAAAGGTTCCGTTCAAGGCAGTTGGAATAGCGCGCTTGTTTAAACACAGCGCTGCAAAGCTGAAATAGAACAAAACGCGAGACAAGTGCATAAAACGAGGGTTCTCTTCGTTTCAGCGCCTCATCATCTATGCTTGACTCACGTTATACCAGTTATAGGGTGTCACTTGTACGGACGGAATCACACTTGTCTAGAGCAGCGGAGCGCGCGGCTGTGGACTCTGTTGTTGGCCGCTGCAGCTACCTCACGTTAGCTACAAGCTTGTGTTGATGCTTGAATTATAGCACGAGGAACCAGCATGCAGTATGACTATGCTTGGTATCATTACGGCGTCGGTCTTTGCGTATTTCTGCAGAAAACGACAGCTGAAGCGGACGGCTGGGCGTTCTAGACAAGTGTGGTTCCGTTTGTACGAGTATGGATGCTATCTTCGTAAGAAGCGCACAACTTTTACACGAGGACGCGAAAGACGAGACACAAGCGCGGCGGGCTGCTGAGGCCAGTGGAGCCCTGGACTAGGGGCCCCACCCACCTGTTTCTCAAACCATTTTTTTCCCTTTAATAAACGTTTTCCTATCTATCAACTGAGCGTTTATTGCAAAACATCAGAATATATAGGGGTGAAAGAAAAAGAGAAGAACAAACAAACAAAAGCCCACGTGTCGTGCCATACATTACTCATCCATTATTATCAAGCACACCATCTAAAAACGAAGTTATTTTCGCTTAAGCGAGATAGACGGTACGCTTACGCACTCAAGGTCATCCCGTGTCATTTCCGCTGCCTCAACAATCAAACGGGTTAACAAATCCCTGTCACGAAATAAAACGCATGTGTTGTCAAAATACGGCACACAACCACACTCATTACAGCGGATTTCCAAGTGACCATCTGCAGTATTTTTGCACTTTATTGTGATGTTCTTTTACCCTCTCATTAATACCCTAGCTGAACTGGCCTAAATATAGGCTAGCCCTCGACCCGCGTGCATATTTATCTCCTCTCTGTACTAGACATATCATCATGGCCATTCTTAAACTCCGTATTTTGTTAAAACTAACGCTTCTCAGTTTTCATTTCAACTGCGAAGCAGATTAAGGGCCTGTCATCGCCCCATGTCTCGCGTTGGCGTCATGCAGGCTGCGAGTGTGGAACGCCAGCGCTTGCTTGCGCGCGAACGCCAGCGTTGCTGAAGGGCTAATTCACCTGTCCGAGACATGGAGTTTCCTATAAATACACTAGAGGGAACTCTGGCGCTAGTGTCTATGCGAGCTGCTACGCACGGCGCTTCAGCCAGCATGGGCATGATGGGTAGTACACAAATTTGCCTAGTCTTGCCTACTCTTCCGTTCTTTTGGCTCCGTTTGGCCCCGTGTGGCCTGAATCCGCTTTGCCACAATATGAAGTTCAGCAAAGGTTTAGCAGTTACGCTTCACCACCTTGACCTTTTTAGGCTCACGAATTCAAATCGGCTCACGAAGTTTCCAACGATCCATTCTTTCATCCGAAACAGAACTAAAAACACAACAATAAACAAAGCCACAAGTTCGTTCGAAACCGGAAGCACGAAGACTAGGCAAATTTGTGTACTACCCATCATTCCCATGGGGGGCTGAACGATCGCAGCGCCAGAGTCCCCTCTAGTTAATTTTAGGAAACTCTATGCCACGTATGGTACAATTAGGCCTAGCAAGCTGCGCGTGTGGAACGCCAGCGCTTGCTTGCGCGTGTGGAACGCCAGCATCGCTGGAGGGCTAATTCGTCAGTCCGAGCCAGCGAAACGCCAGCGTCGGGAGTGAGACGCACCGCTCTCTGAGCAGCAAACAGTAGAAAAACAGTAGAAGGAGACAATAGAACTGAACATAGATAATCGCAGAACAAATGAGCTTTAAATGCACGTTAGACAATCTCAGGTGCTAATTATCAATCCGTAGTCTCCTACTGTAACGTGCTTCTTGGACCTTGTCTTCATTCTGGCACCTCAAACTGCAGTTTTTTTTTTAAATTTATTTTTCGTTCTATACAGTGTGTGACCGGTTATGCTTCTTCAATGTTTCCACACCTACTCGATGTGATTTTTTTCAAGGCGTACGCTAGGGCTTACATAATCATTTTGTGATGAAAATATTGCACTTAGTGCTCTACGGGAGGGACGTATAGTACGTGGCAAGCTTCAGAGAGAGAGAGAAGAAATGTAGGAAAGGTAGGGAGGTTAACTGGACTATGTCCAGTTTGCTACCCTACACATGGGGAGGGGGGATAAGGGAGTAAAAGAGAGAAGGAAAGAGAGTAAATTTTACTGAGGCAATGTGGTTAAAGTACAAAAATTTTAACAGATAGATCCTGAAATGCAGGATGTCCCTCTGGCATTCAGGTGATGAAGTTAAAAAAAAATTATTGCCTTCATATTCCTATCTATCAATAAACCTGATGATCGCAAAAATAACGATAATATAAAACACAAACAATGAGATATTGTGCACTTCTAGTCTCGGAGAGTATTTTTAGGGAGTTAAGGAATAATGACTAACACAAGAAATGCTAAGGAGAGCTTGGAGCTTAGCGCCTGATTAATAATTCTCCTCAGCCTTTGCTAGTTTAAGTAAATCGAGAGAGCAGCAGCTTTCATTCGTAGTTAGCATGTGCAAGGTGAATGTATATTTAACACGCTGTAGAGCTAAAATAGTTGTTCGCTTCTTAAAGGTGCAGTGATCGTTAGTGTAGTTGCAGTAGCTCAGCGTGCGTTAACCAGACCATTCGCATGAGCTTTTCAGCTTTACAGCAGTGCGCAGAGCTCGTGCTTAGCGGAAGAAAGCAACAAAAACGAGCCCCAGGTTCGAATCAAAACACGAGACTTCGGGGAAGGTGCTAATTTGCATACGTCAGTGTTTCTAACTAAACTTTACTCGTGGGTTCCAGTTCTCTCGTGAGTCTATTCACATCTTTTTTTGCCTTTAAATGTTCTTGTTTCGTTCAAGTACAGCTGAATATCACGAGAAATTTAGAATGGAAAACTGAACTAGTTGGTATGGATTAGTTCTTATGACTGAGCTGCGCTCACAAAAAAAAAAAAAACTACGACGGGCGAAAGAAGTGCCCACGACATGCTCTGACTCTCGGCTGAATATTTATTCAGAAAGACATAAAAATGCAAGCTAGGAAAGTCATCATAACTGTGTGACAGGTGCTACAAACGAAGATAACTTTTCGGCACATCTGTATGCATATGTGTTCCTGTTTTTGTCCTGTCTCATTTGCGTAGTTTAAAACTTTGCTGAATCCAGGAACCGACTAGCCCGAGAACTTTCCTGGTTGTCCCACCTTAACCAAACATACTCAATACGACTTCTATGTGAAATTACCGCACGTGCTGACTCGTATTTCCTATCTCACAGCCTAACCAATGGCTGTCTCAGGCTTACTTTTTATGTGTTTCTGAATAAAAATTCAGCAAAGCGTCAGTGCATGTCGTGTGCATCTTTTTCGACCATCGCCGTTTTTAAATGCGAAGCATTTCTTTGCGTACTGCAAGCACCTTGAGCGTTTCTATCTATCTATCTATCTATCTATCTATCTATCTATCTATCTATCTATCTATCTATCTATCTATCTATCTATCTATCTATCTATCTATCTATCTATCTATCTATCTATCTATCTATCTATCTATCTGTCTGTCTGTCTGTCTGTCTGTCTGTCTGTCTGTCTGTCTGTCTGTCCGCCCATCTCTCTTTTCGTTTTCTATTGCATACGTTTTCTTTGGTATAACCCAGGTTGTGCGCATACAATATTTGAATTGCTCGATGTAAAAAGTAGAACGCTTCTAAAATCGCCTTCCCTTCAGAGACCTTTAAAAAACACGTCGCGCGCATCGCCCATGAAGATGGATGATCTCGAGTTCACGTTAAAGGTTATTCGTTGGTCGATCTCAGAGTTTTGGCTTGCGTAGCTCGGGTGCCCGTCCCGTGCCTTTTGACGAGCGAAAATAAGTATTGGCGTTACAAATGGGCTGAAAATGTATTGAAAAGTTTAAAAATCTTTTCTCGTTCTGTAATGAGGAATAAGAAAGAGGCGCGGCCCGAATATTCTAAATCAATGCTATAGACACACACGCACATACATACATACATACATACATACATGCATGCATGCATGCATACATACATACATACATACATACATACATACATACATACATACATACATACATACATACATACATACATACATACATACATACATACATACATACATACATACATACATACATACATACATACATACATACATACATACATACATACATACATACATACATACATACATACATACATACATACATACATACATACATACATACATACATACATACATACATACATACATACATACATACATACATACATACATACATGCATGCATGCATATATGCATACATGCATACATGCATACATGCATACATACATACATACATACATACATACCTCTAACCTGTGTGTGTGCGCTGAATTCTTTGCTGAAACCGAACAAATGTTCAAGTGGAAGTTCCAAAGTTGTTATTGATGTTGGTGGCGCTCAAAGCGCATACATGGCACCAAGTATACCACCAAGTCGCAGCGAAAATATCGGAACTGTAGCCTAAAGTACAGCGCCACAATGGAACAGACTTAATATGCATAAAACCTTATATTCATTACTCATGCATTATCTTTCTATATATGGTGCGTTACATAATGAAACGCGCTAAAACATTGCTTACGAATCGATGCGCTGAATTACAATGAGATGGGGTCCTTCTGATATAGGAGAAAGCCTTGATTTCCTCGTCCACATCTCCGTGAAAGACTGAATGTGTGCCTTTTAAATCCATCTACTTAATGCCCATCATGAAGTGCCTTATATAGATGGTTCTTGATTAGCTGATGGCTAGGCTTGTTTGCAATGCTACGCTGAAATTTTCTCTCTTGTAGTCCCTCGCACGAAGTATTAAAAAAGTACGCTGTGTCCCCGAATTCACACAACTTTAGTGAAAAGGATTATGCATAGGGACCTGGAAATACCAAATTGTCAACTTCGAAGAAAATTCTTACAATGGAAAGCAAGTGCGAATCGACTCGAATATCTTTCGAATATTTTCGAATACGAACGGCACAACTATCGACTTGTGCAAAAAAAATTTTTTTTCATTAGCAACAGATGAAAAATCAAGTTTGATAAACAGCATCTGCACAAGCGCATTTGGTAAAATTGATTAATTAATTTCCATACACCTTCCTACTTGTAACATTGTTCTTTTCATTGTCTTTCTCGTTCTTGATGCGCCGTTTTACGCTAAATAATGTTTTGCAATAGTCAAGTTACGCTGCGTCCATTCTGTAATTATATTTTTCATATTGTACTGTCTCAAATTTGATTGTAGAATGAGCTGTCACTGTCCAAAGTCTATTTTCTTTTTGCCTTTTCTGTTTGTTCTGTTGTATATCAAATAACGCAATATTAATTTTATATTCCCGCATGTGTTAGTGTAACTTTTTTTTTCTTGTTCACATCTCTCTATATAGCTTTACCTTTCCTTTTGTTTTCTTATTACTGTACATGTTTTAACATTTTATTGCATTATCCCCCCCCCCCTCGCCCCCCCCCCCCCCCCCCTTTACGCAATGTCCAGAGCGTCCTGTAAGGTACATTTCTATAAACGAAAATTAAAATAAGCTACAGAAAATTGTTTATTGTACAACTCAATTGCTTGAAAGTGCACCGCATCTGCGGTTATTTAGTGTTCTAATGAGTTGAGTATAACTGCTCCACATAGTCAGAGAGCAGCGATACCGTTTTGCATGTCGCGATTCTCCAATATGGCGAAAACACCCGCTGTCTGGATGTTATGGGCTGGCGTGTCTTAGCGTGTCATTATTGGATACTATAAGTTTGCCATCTCAAGTGGGAGTAGAGGGGACAACTGATCGGCAGGGCGTTCGCTGCATGTGCTTCGTCGCAGGCTAACCGAGAATGATTCTAGGGTTCCTTACATTCAGACGTTTCTTTTTTCCTCTCATAATTTCTGCCGGCTTTGAACTGCGAGCAGTTTAAAGGGACGCTAAAGAGGAAAACAATTTTTCTGTTATTAGTAAATTACCGTTTCACAATTCCGAAATCACCGCGCTCGCCGCGATAGGACGCTTGGTAAGCGAGAAAACGCGCAAAAAGAAAATGCGGGTGGCGACGCCACCTTGAAATTCCTGCACCAAACGCCGTGACGTCAGAAATTTTGACGGTGTTTACTAAGGCCTACGTAGCTCCTAATAGGCAAAAATGAAGCACAATGTCTGCTGACAGGGCCAGAGACTTAGCATACCAAGTTTCGGGAAATTTTGTCGAGCCAATGTCGGCGAAATACGACGAATACGCCTTGAAATTTGTGACGTCACGTGCGCCGATTTCGGCGCGAAATTTAAAAAATGGTACTTCGACCTTAATTTTAACACGAACGTGTTTTATGCCGGGGTCCCAAAGATTTCAGTGACGTATTTCCGTCACGGAAATGACGTCGAAAAAACGGACACGATCAGATGGCAAAGAAAAAAAAGTTCCGTCAATTTTTTCCCTGTAATAATGAACTTATGATGGTAAGATTAACGACATTAGATTTCTCAGAGAACACTTCATCAATCTAAACGAATTCATTGTTTCGCTGTAGTGTCCCTTTAAGGGACCGCACTGTCATCGTCTCGCGTCAGTGTCACGCAGTCTCATGTGTCGCGTTGGCGTCATGCTTGTTCCACGTTTGGTACACACAACCTGAGCAGGACGCCCGTTTGGAACGCCAGCGCTTGCTTGCCCGTGAACGCCAGCGTCGACGAAGGGCTCATTCGTCTGTCCGAGCTAGCGAAGCAACAGCGGAAACGCCAGCGTCGGGAGTTGGACGCACTGCGCTTAGAGCAGCAGGAAGGAAGCAAACAGAAGGGGACAAGGCAGGGAGGTTAACCAGAAAGATTTTCGGTTGGCTACCCTACACTGGGGGGATTAGGGAAGGGGAATAGAAAGATGAGAGAGAGGAAGGAAGAGAAGGAAAAGAGAGACAGAGAGGCAGTGAATTCACTGCAGTATGTGGAACTGCACCGCAAGTTAGAGGCCGTTCATGCAAGCCCGTCGTCCTCGAATACTACTATGTTTTGCCTTGCCTCAGACAGCGCCTACTCTATGTTGAATCGGCCGCACCTGGCTGGCATTGATAAAATAGAGGCGCTGCGCGAGATATGGACGCCATCGAAAAACATGAGCTTGTGCTGAACCAAGGGCCACTGCCGGCGGCAGCACCTTCTCGTCGGCACATGGCTTTTTCGTGCAGAGCGTCGCAGCTCGTGCACAGCGTCGCATTTTCGCAGCCTAAAAAACACTAGGGTCTTTAGAATTACATATCTGTGTATTTTCTAATAAAAAAAACACACGTCCTGATACTTATATATTAATGTCGCGCCTCAGATATGCGTAGTATTTGCGTTTTAATCGAAAATGTTCACAAGTATGAACGCAAACACCAGTTCAAGATGGCTGGGCGTTCAGAAAGTGGTTAAACTTTGGCCGAGTGGCTGAATCAGGGGATGTCGGACAGACAGACAGCCAAACGCAAAATTTCTGCGTTGAAGTATCCCAAGAAAGACTATCGTCTTTAAAAGCACAAGAGGGCTTTCACTGCCTTGTGGGCTGTCGAGAGATGTGGACGGTGCTGTAATAGCACCTGCACAGAAAGTGGCCGATCATCCAGTTGCCGCAATGCGTTGGCAAGTAGTTCTCTCTGAGGCAAAGCGAGGACAGTGGCACAGCAGGTGTTCGATATTGTCGTCGGTGCCGCAAACATCGCAAACTGTAAAAAAAACACTAGAAAGGCTACCATAGAACAGAAAAAAGATAATCACAAAACAATTCCCACAATCACACGAAAAGAGCCGAAATGAGCAGATGAACGCAAGTTGGAGAGAGAGAGAGAGAGGCAAATTAAAGGCAGGGAGGCTTAACCAGGTTGTAACCGGTTCGCTAACCGACACGGGGGGGGAGGAGGAAGGGGGAGAAAAAGAATAGAAATACAAGAGAAACACAGGCTTAGCAGTTTGTACAGCTTTCACTTGGGGGTGGAACTAGCATTAATTTTTCATGGTGTTTGTCATGTATTGTGCGAACGCCCTGATACTGCTTTATGCTCCTTGGCTGGATTACGTCTGCAACATCGACCAAAGCGTTCGCACAAAAACAATTTCTAAAATGTTCTGAATTGATATACTAAAAAACGTGCGACAATCGCCGTCACACGCAGCATGCGATATATGCGGTAGTCTGCGATTACCGTTCGGTGAACGAGCCTCCTGAATGATATTTTAATCACCAATATTTAAGTGTATGATATGATTGACATTACATGCGCCATATATAAATTAATACGTGGGCCTACCGACATTGAAGGTCTATGACCTATTAGAATCACTTGCGTCTTGCATGGCTAGAGCTGGGAAAAACTGAACCCTCGAAACATTCCAGTAAATTAGGATTTCTTGCAAGAAATTGCGGCCCTGTATCTCCGAGTTGCTTGAATAATAATAATAATAATAATAATAATAATAATAATAATAATAACAACAACAACAACAACAACAACAACAACAACAACAACAACAACAATAACAATAACAATAATAATAATAATAATTTATATTTATTCAAATGAAATTGCCTATGTGATTAGAAAACCATCGGTGGCTTGAGCGGCAGAGCTTGTCAGGCAACAAACCGAGCGCGTTTTACATATGTGATACTCGTGTACCACTGAGCACAAAGGATCACAGCATGGCGCTGTAATTAACGGCAAATGCAATTAAGACTACAACGAAGTGTGTGGGGCATAATTTCGTGTACTGGTAGAAAACATATTTACGGCAGTCTCGAAGTTCCACGTGGAATTCGCAGATTTAATTTTTTTTTATTCGAAAGACTGCCCTTTGGCATAATTAAAGTTCGCTAAACCATACATAAATAAAAATCCTTTGACGGTAATTTAATTAAATGGTTTCAGTGAAATGTAGCGAAGGGTCATGCGGCCAGTTTCATCTTTTATAATTTCGCGGTTGTTAGCGGGACACTGCGCGGTTCAGTCAATCAGGGATAAGGTATGTTGCATATATATATATATATATATATATATATATATATATATATATATATATATATATATATATATATATATATATATATATATATACACACTATGTGAACAGAACTTTCAGCGTCCCTCAACCAATAATTAAGCTACGATGAAGCGCGAGGATCGGCGACCCTACACTTTGGCAACTTTCCAGAGAGATAATTCATACAGTATAGCTCTGTGGCAGAGCTTAATAAAAAGCTTCTTTCTCTGCGGGTGTATCATTTGCGCATGCGTTTTCTCTTTTGCCTCGGCTCGTGATTTTCGATAAGCCGATTCCCTGACGAAAGAAGCCAGTAATGTAACGGCTTTTGCGGCCCTAGGCTGATGTCAAGGTTTTTACTTCGAAAAACCGCCTCTGTGACAACGTAATTGCATTAGCTGAACTCCCTATGAGCGCTCCGTTTATTTATTTATTTTTTGCTTCGTGGTTACAACCGCATGGGAAGAAGGGATAAAATCCAGTTAAAAAGCACAAAACCTGCAAAACTGCAAGTGTACGTAAGCAGAGATGTTTCTTTAGCGAAAAAAAAAACAAAAAAAAACAACAGATCTAGGTATTACACTGTGTCACGTGTTGAGCTTTGTGAAGAATATTTTAATATTATGTTTCCTGCATTTTTTTTCCCCCCGTACACCGTTGCCTGCCTTGGAGCAGCGTTTCTCTTATCTGGAATGTGGTTGGTGGGACGCTTCAGATATGAGCAGAAGGTCCGCCTCGGTGGAACAGTGGCTACGGCGCTCGGCTACTGACCCGAAGGTCGCGGGTTCGATCCCGGCCGCGGCGGTCGCATTTCGATGGAGGCAAAATGGTAGAGGCCCGTGTACTGTGCGATGTCAGTGCACGTTAAAGAACACCAGATGGTCAAAATTTCCGGAGCCCTCCACTATACGGCGTCTCTCATAATCATATCGTGGTTTTGGGACGTAAAACCCCAGATATTATTATTAGATATGAGCAGAAGCAACTAAGTGGTATGCTTACAAAATGTGGGCACTCGATTGAGTAGCTGGTCAGCTCTCGCGTAATTTAATCAATTTAATCTATACTGCGGCTTGAATTCCCGGGCCGCTATTTCGTAAATTGCATCTGTCATCTTTTCTACGTAAAGTTTCACGTGAGGCTTATCTCGGGTAATTTATTCTTGTGTTTCTCGAATTATCTGTCCCGCTACTTCATAAAACGCGCTTTCCTCTTCATTATTGGCGTTTGTTCTTAATAACTTGGAGTTCTGACATGTATGATATAATCACTTGCTCTCATTTCTTTCACAGTGCTTACTTCCACACTTTATTCTTGTCCATACTGGGCTTGCAGATACTGGGCGATGAAAACTTTAGAAACAATGTAAAATATTTCATACATGTTGTCTGGCTCTATTGTGTGGAGAGCGTTGAAAGTGCACACCATGGAAACGAAAAATGTACCTTTTGGAATGCCTAATATCGCGTGAATACTCCTTTAAAGAATACCAGATGATCGAAATTTCCGGAGCCCTCCACTACAGCGTCCCACATAATCATATCGTGGTTTTGGGACGTAACACCCCAGATAATATTATCTTATCCTTCCTTTCTTTCTTTGATCATCCATTATTCCTACAGTTAACATTGTTGGTTTGTTCTTTTTGTAAAGTGTCCTAAGCAGTAATCGTGTTGTGCTTGTAGTTGTTTGATTTCGACTGTTTTCAGTTCGCACAACATTTTTTTTCACTGCTTCCACGTTGTTCACATTGTTGTAATCTACTATCGCTTATGACACACCTTTTCTGGCAGGAAATCACAAAATCGAAGTGCTCTGGGACCTTCTTCCGTATGCTTACTTAAGCATGTATGTTTTATATAAAAATAAACTGAACATTTTTAAACGATATGAGTAAGTTCAATGAACGAGCAGCGTAAATGATGGCTCAACGCGAGAACGAAAGGTGAGGCCATCGTACCTGGCTGACTTAAGCGCTAAAACATTTTATGTTCTCAGGCGATTTGTCGATTTAAGCAGTGTTCTATGACGTCAAATATTAATCCTGCAGGCAAACATGAGTGTTACATAGCTGATCTGACAATTGACGGGGGCGTTGTACTTTACAGCGAAGTTTCGTAAATGTTTGTTACATCGTCGGGAAAGTTAGTGGATTCTGCGAAAGTGGCACGAGGTCATCCTCGTCGAAGTTCAAGTAACGGTGAATTACTATCAGATCATGAACTCTTGCGCAAGTGCGATTTGAGCAGTACGTCAACGACCCTTGTGGTGAAACTGAAAATACTTTATTGGAATAATTAAGGCTACAGCCTTAGATTCCTCATCAAACGCGAATATTGGCCATCGATGTGAACGTGAGTGATTCAAAAACTCATCTTCACGTGATGAAATCATATGTCGGCAAACTCACTCATGAGTGGACTCACTCAGACTCAGATCGGGCCGTGAGTCTAAGTGACTCCGGATGAGGAATATTTTGGTGAGTTTTATTCCGAGCGAGTCCGTTTGTGAAAAAAAGAATTGTGAGTCTGAGTCCGAGTGAGTCCGGTTGAGAAAAATGTTTGCTGAGTCCGAGTCAGAGTAAGTCCGGTTGAGGAAAAATTTTGGTGATGCTGTTGTCTGAGTGAATCCGGTTGAAGGAAAACTTTGGTGAGTGTGAGTCCCAGTGAGCCCTAAGCGTGAAATACTTGTTAAGTGGGTCTCAGTGAGCTCAGCTTTTTTTGTCGACATATAGATGACGGGACGTCATGACGACTCAGATTGCCAGAACTTGTGACGTCATCACCAGGTCGCGTAACGTGACGTCACATGATGACGTAATCAAAGTTGTGCCAGTCCCAGAAGCACTGCTAAACCACGTAGGTGTAGAACGCTTACGGAGAGGGTAGAATCGACTGAGTAAAAACAGAAGGTTGCTTTCGCCTTCAAGTCTTCTTAGACGAACGCATAACCCGCCACGGTGGTCTAGTGATTATGGCGCTCGACTGCTGACCCTAAGGTTGCGGGATCGAATCCCAGTCGTTACGACAACATTTCGATGGAGGAGAAATGCTCGAGGCCCATGTACACCAGAGAGCAAAAGGTCACGACTTGAAATGGAGATTTCTACCGTGTTATGGAAGGGCCCTTCTAGTCTAGCAGGTAACTGTATTGTTGACCATAACTATTTCAAGCTGGAACATTCGAATGGAAGCCACGTTCCCAGACAAAGCAGGAATATAAGTTTTTCTCAAACTTCACGTCCCGTAAGCTTTTGCTTTTGGGTGTGCATATATTCAGGTGCCCGTTAAGGAACCCCAGATGATCTAAATTTTTGGAGCCCTCCGCTACACTCTTAATCAGGTCCCGCTTAAAGTGCTAGCTATGGCCAGGAAACTAGACGAAAAAGGTCTAGTGTCCTGGCTATAAGTAGCACATTACGCAGGACATGATTAAGAGTGTACGGCGTCCTTCATAATCATATCGTGGTTTTGGAACGAGAACGCCAACGATTATTGTAGACGAAGGCACAAAGGACTGTGTGCACCTTTCGTGCCGTAGTATCTTCGCTATATTCAGAATCGTGAAGTGACACGCATTAGTGGAACAACGAATCTCGCTGGAACCAACGTTTCAACAAGGCGACTGGACTTCGTCAAATCTTAGGGACAATGATGGTTCCTGGACATGTCATTACCACTACATTAATTGTTCGAGGACGTGTCATCACTTCAAGCCTCGGTCATGACGTGAAGTTCGGCTTCATTTCAATATCGCTAAGCAATTCAGCTCAGCTGCTTTTAAACTTTAGCTTTGAAGCGACTGGCTTTAACCTTCTAATGCGGGACCTATCAGAACTGTCTTCAAATGTGTCAAATTTACAGAACATTGTTCCAAGACACATGATACTCAACTGCAACAAAAATAATGTCTTAATACATTGATCTGAGTGTTTTATAGTAAATAATCTTAATTGATTTCTAATGAAATGTCTATCCTGTCATCAACGTTCTGCTTTTGGTGACGGTTGGTTGTTTGGAAGAAAACCAGAGGCACGTTTTGCGTGCAGTGTCGGGACACGCATTTTAAAATTGACTTTAAATATAAAGTTCACCAAAAGATAAACAGTAACACCAAACGGAAATGGTTCTGCGGAATCTATGAGAGCAGCGCCTGTGTTCGAAGGCTCCAGAAAACAAATTTTTGCGCACTCCGCCCATGGAAACCACCCACTCAAGCATTGGGCCCGTCTGGTAACCTTTTAGCGACTTCCTAGTTTTCATACTCCGATGCTTTCTTTTGTACCTCGCTTCTTCGCTAACGTCTCAGCACTCCCTAAATCACCTCGCGCATTTCTCTTCACCCTCCTAACCACGCCGCGACCTTGCAACCGACCGTCAACACCTCAGCACTTCTCCAACCACACAGGCCATACTTTCCTTCTAATTTCCCCCCCACCTTACTGTACGTTAATAACCGGACTCCTTCTCTCGGCCTTCCAACTTTAGCTTATGAAACCGCGGCACTAACTCCCCCCTTTGCCCCTCCTTTCAAGACCTTGCATCATCAACTCTCACAGGCCACCCTAGCGGGCATTAGGACACATCTTTCCTTCTAGAAACTCCCAACATCCCCACGCGCTTCCCTTTTCCTCGCCTTCCCCCGAGACCCCCCTCCCACACACACGACCTCGCAAACTCTGCTTCCTCTGGCAACACTCTGCAGCCCACCTTCACCTGCAAAGAATGACCTGATAATTAGGCCTCCACCGCAAAGGGGGGGGGGGGAAGCGGGGGGGGGGGGAGTCTCTAGCACTCCTAGAGCACTTCAACGTGTTTGTTTTTTCGTCCGTGTGGCGTGCAACGTACCAGGGCGCCCTCTGCCACTGGCGTCGTGAGCTAAACAAAGAAAGGCAGCGTAGGACGTAGGGAAAGAGGGAAAGAGAACGTAGGGAATGGAGGGCGAGTGCCAGGATGCAAGGCGGAGGCCATTACGGTCGCCCGCCGCTAATGAGAACCCGCACCACGCAGCAACGTCGAGGTATGGCAGCGGCAACACGAACAGCAGCGTAGGAAGCTGATGATCGCGCCGTTATTACGGAGTGCTTGCCGTAACGTAGGTGTCAAAAAGGTGTAAATCGAGATGTGACATCAAAAAACTCCCTTTCAACACCTTTTAAGGTGATTATGATCACACCGTTATTACGGAGTGGTTTCCGAAACGTAGGTGTCGGAGAGGTGTAAATCGAGGTGTGACACCAGAAAAACTCCTTTTCAACACCATTTAAAGTGATAAAAAAACGTTTAAAAGGGTACTGATACTAATTTTTGCAGTTGACTTCGCTCAACCATGTAAACCTCCTGTATAGTACAGAGGCGACTCTGTGCAAGTGTGAAACTCAGGAAATGCTGATAAGATATCTTATTTTGACATTAAAATAGATTTTCGCATGGTGCACCTACTGACATCAACACTATCGTGACGTCAGGCTACTGTGTCAGTTCTTATGACATCACGCACCAGTATGTCTACGTCAGGCACCAAAACATTTAAGATGGTCGCTTGTGCGTTACCAACAGAGCTATGAAGGGGCTATGGAAACGTCACATATCTTGCGCGAACACGTGACAAGAAGTTCATGCCACGTCGAGACGTCAGGGTACGCTTGGAACCAAATTTATGTGTGTAAAACATACTGTAACTACTTTTCCAGGGTACACTTGGGATTACCAGAATATCATGTATGCTGTGGAGGGCTTGGTGTATCATTTGACGCAAGAACACAACCGAGAATTTTCATGTCTGTAACCCTGCTGCGTTGTTCATACGGGCTAGAACAACCTACTCCAGGATGGCGTAATTCAATCAAGAATACAATATGTATGTACCTCCATGCAACAGCCAAGAGCTGAGGCGTCGTTATGGTCAAAGGGAATTCTCGGTGGCGCCGTTGCCAGCTTCTTGGTGCATCTCTCGTGGGAATTAAAGCAATACGATAGAGACGAGGAAGTGAGAATATAAAAAAAGTGAGTAATGAGGCATAAGAAGGGAGTAATCTCTCCGGGATAATTTTTCCCAGGCGACCCCGCGTACACCTGCCTTACTTGGCCGGGCTTTCGCAACGCAATTCCCGCGCTTCATGAAGGTCTCCCCGTTCCCGCCACTTGCGCAAGCTTCTTGGAATGCCACGCTTCGTCCTTTCGTGGATTTTTCTTTTACCTTGCTTCTCCTTCCTCTCCTGGTACTCCCTTTCTTGGGCTCGCGGTGCGTCGAGTCACCCTTGAGGAAAAACCGGCGCCCTGCCCGAGAGCTTGACAGATACCAGATTTCGTTCCCGAGCTATATCCACCGCACTGATGTTTCTTGACTTCCACGGAGATGTGCTTTCGTGATGCATGACTCCCGGCTTTCTATGTGCTTTTCTTAGCGTCGACGTGTAGCTCTATTGTTCTGGCTTCTGTATACTTCCAGGTCGATAATAAGTGGCGAGTGGCTAATTAGCTGCGGCCTTTCGATATTGCAAGCTGTGCCGGCCCTGACTGTGCTTTACCAAGCGTACAAGGTAGAACTGGGAGAGATACTTCAGCATTGTGATCAAATGGTACGAACACTTATATACCACTGGAAGCTTGTAGAGAGTAATTATTTAATCCATCTGTATTTCAGAAGAACATTACCCCGATATTTCGTGTATCTGTTGTCTACTTCCCCTGCTATTGTTTTTTGTATATCACGTTTCGCGTTTTTGGAACCATAATTCCGTAACCATGATTCTTTTCTGCTGAACTTTGAGTCGCTGGTTTATTCACTAACACAGACGCGACAGGTGAGGGATAGCCAAGAAAAAATTGGCTGTGGCTTAACTTAGTTACACCTGGGTGTGCGTAGCGAGATGTACGCTTAATCTTATTGTTTAGCTTGGTTCTCTGTACGGTTACGCTTCTCGAGGCGTGCGGCTCGTTCTTCCTCCGTCTCCTCGGCTCGCTGCCCCCTCTTGGTTTCGTTCCGACGACAAAGCCTGGCTTCTTTCAGTCTCTCCGACTCACTATCCATATCTGCCGACGTATCCTACCGAGCTGCGCCTTCTATATTTACGATGCAAAGCCGGGTTCTCTGTTGTTGCAACGCGGTTTCACCGGCTCCTCCTCTGACGTCATGACAGATGGCGCGGCGAGCGGTGCTGCCAGCATCAGTGCTTGCTAGGGAACGGCTCAGCTCGCGGTGTGGCCACCGGCCACAGCGAAACGCCGAAAATACGGCCAATGTAGCTCTCGCTACAAAAAGTGAGCGCAACTTGCACTTATTTGCGCAAGTCTGGGTCAGAGCAGAACTGTTGGGCACCTTGCTGGTCCTGGCTTGGCTACGATTTTACCCTCTCAGCTGTCTTTTTTTTCACTCTATGCTATACTATACTACTCGTGGCTATGCTTGCTCTATCCTATAGCAATGTGCCACAGACATTGTTCAAATCCCAGTACTCACAACAAAGGTCCACTAAAAACTAAGAAGGGAACACTCGGTTCACAAAAGCTGATTAGGGGCCCCACGTTTCAGCTTTTGTTGCTAACCATCTTTACCGAATGTTGAGCAGTGAATGAGCGTGTGCCGGTTCATGATGATGATAATGTGCAATCTACGACATACGGCAAACATCGACCATAACAGCTCTGCTGCAAAACAATCTGTTTTCATTTTCTACCGAAAGATCTGTTCCTAAAGTTTGATATTCTACCTGTATTTTTTTTAATACTATTATCGCTTAATTTTAACCTACAAGTCATACTTAAAGTCCAATAATTCTATTACATTTTCGCTGGCTGATTTGAATGTAAACCGCAGTATTCGTCATACCAGGCATAAGGAAAAATGGCATGTCCCTACACCTCGAAACAAATATGACGAACAATCATTAAAACACACTGTGCCAATCTTACTTAATAAACTTACAAAGGCTGATCTTGATCCTCCGTGCAATTCTAATCAAGCAGTAAGACTATTTTGTCAGTCGTGCCAGAGAGATTACTAACGTTGTGCATGATGTTTTTTTACTCTTTTTCTTTCTTTTTTTCCCCTTGTATTGAAATCGCGTTGAACACGTTATCAAAGAGCGTATACATGTGCGTATATAGACCTGTGTATATTTACTTGTGTATCGGGTATGGAAATGTATATCCGCGAAATCCCCATTCTCATTCATAGGCACATATTTTAATTTGTGCATTTATAAATATGTATATGTGCATACACACTTTCTGTTTTTTATTGTTGTATTTTGTATCGCGTATTATTTTGTTTTAAGTGTGTTGCGCTTATTCTTTATGTTTCTGCAATGTGCTGCTGTCATTTGTGAAAGGGGGCAGGACCCCTGTCAAGCTGTACTAGCTTTTAGTCCTGTCTCCTCTCTTTCAGTGTGAAAATAAAATAAAAGTGATTGATTGACTGAACTCGAAGCTACGCCTAATTCGTAACTTGCGTGTCGCTCTGGTTCCTCCTTGCCCAGCAATATGTGTTTAATAACGTGGTATTTACACGCCGGTGTAATGCTAATAAATTACAATTGTTAGGGTTTAACGTCGCAAAACCACGATATGATAATGGGGGGCGCTGGAGTGACGAATTCCAATCCACGACGCGAAGGTATCAGTGTGCAAACGCGGCTTTGCAAATGCGACAAAAGTCTCATCGAAGAAGGGACCTTCATTCATGGCTTTGATGCCTCATCTATGAAAACGAACATCATCAGTCGGTCATTGATTACCCTGCCTTGATTGGCATTCCCAAGAAAGTAATCGACGCTGGTTGTTTCCAGAAAAAAGCTACCCATAACCATGCTCGCGCTGGGCAGGAAGGCACTGATTAGATTATGAGAAGCGTATAGGAACACGAACTGTACAACTATGTCCAGCCGGATACTTTTCGCGGTCTCTGGCCACTCGATCCTTGCAAGGAGCTGGCTATGGCATTGCGTCCCCGCTTTTTTGTTTGTTTGTTTACATCTTTTATCATCCGGGGACATCAAACGCAGCCCCCCATTCTGCCAACTCGGCGTTAGCGGGAAACGCGACTGTCGCTGGCGTGTATCTTTGCCCGAGATCATCTGACGATAATGGTGCCATCTCCGATGTCCGCGTCATTATCCTGTCCACAATGGCTCTACACCCGGGGGGGCCCCGGTGATAATTTATCCCGCTCCAGACATCCGATAAAGCTCTTCGTGAGTTTCCGATCGTTATCTTGTTTACGTGGCCTGCCTACTGGTCCCTCGTTTGGTGCCCGGTTCGCGTTTCAAGTAAGCCTACTAGTCTTGAGCGTTGAAGCCTGTTTGCCTGGTAGAAGGACCAGATCTTAGCGATAAGACCGTAAACTAGACCCCTTACTTGACGCGTGAGATATACTGGGCGATGAAATTTGGGGCGCCGAAACTCTTTCGCAACATGTTGCGAAACGTCGCGAAGGCACGCGATTGCACAACGTGACAAATTCGATAACCTATCTGCGTAAACCAGCGCTCAACATGTCTCGTCGACGGGTTTAGCGGTAACATAAAACTACCGGGACCAAAAGAATATATATAGAAAGCGTAGCTGATGCCCGTCTTTCTTGCTTGCGTAAGGCAATCCAAGCGGTTCCGCTTTCATATACGCAGCCTCGATAACTTGTCAAGGATCGTTGCATGCCGCGATGGGCATTACCCGCCACTCGAACGCCCTAACGGCGATTTTCGCCGCGGGCTCTCCCGGAGTTGACGTCATCAGACCGGCTGAATTCGAGGCTTCCACGTTACATGGAACCGGATGGCTGTGCTGCAGGCGCGTTTCTTGTCGCGAGATCGCATTACTGACTAGTTTCGCCGCGGCATGCTTATGAATAACACTGTTCGTCGAAGAGCACCCCCCCCCCCCCCCCCTCCCGCTTATCATGCACTTAGCTTCGCACATCTTTTGCGTTGGGGATATCGTGTTTCGTAAGATAAGCTCGCTAATCACATTGACTAGAAAGATGAAGCCTGTCTAAGTGCCCCCTCTTTCTTGTTCCTCTCTATCGCGAGCACTGTAGAGATGATAGGAAACTCTCCTTACGTCAGTAATGTAAGCTATGAAAGTAGGCATATTATCTATACAGCCAGAACATCATGCTGTTATGCAGTGAACGAGATGGAGATAATAATAATAATAATAATAATAATAATAATATGGGAGGTTTCACGTCCCGAAATTACGATATGATTATGCGAGACGCCGTAATGGAGGGCTCCGGAAGTTTCCGACGATCTGGTGTTCTTTAACGTGCACTGACATCGCACGTACACGGGCCTCTATCATTTCGCCTCCATAGAAATGCGACCGCCGCGGCCGGGATCGAACCCAGAGACCTTCGGGTCAGCAGCCGAGCACCATAACCACTGCTCCACCACGGCGGACTGAACGAGATAGAAAGAAATAAACTTCATTGATTGGCCAGGCTCCTTGTACGTCAGCCCTGAGGTGGGTGGGCTGATGTACAAGGACCCTGGAGGGTCAGTAAAGTTGATTTCTCCTTAGAAAATTGGCGTGGCTGGAGAAGGCATTTCAGGGGGGAGGAGGGAGAGGCTCACGAACGCCCCCCTTCCCACACTGCCCAACTAACGAGAGCACATGAACACCGAGGTGCGGGTGAAACCACCACCAGACACCGAAGTCGAGCATCAGTCACTTCCATAATTTTTTCCTACTTATTTCAGAAGGAGCAGCCAGGATAACAGACGTGGTATAGCCCCTTTAAGTTATCACACAACTTAAAAAGAGATGTATAAAAACTGCAGATAATTAAACTGAAAGCCCAGGGGGCTCTATTTCCAGTGTTAATTGAATTGCGCTTCAATCGAAACCACCAGTAAACCCCCTCCCCTCGGACCCTCCGGGCTGTTCCAGTTTTTCATTATGAGTTTATTTGTGGGGTTTTGCGTAAAGCAATGCGGGCCTCTTAATCAATTTCCAGTCTTCCTCTACTCTCCCAAATAAGATATGAAAACAAGAAAGACATACTCACTCAAGTCTTCGCTATGACTACCAGCACTTAGAGGGCTAAGAACTGTGATCTCGAGATCAGCAGAATGGAAATAAGAAAAAGAAAAAAACATGGGCAAATAAAGATGCACGCAACACAGGCGCTGTGTTGTGCGTATCTTTGTTTGTTTGTCCATGTTTTTTTTTAATTTCGCGCAACAGTTTTCACCAGCATGTCAGTCAGTCAGTCAGTCAGTCAGTCAGTCAGTCAGTCAGTCAGTCAGTCAGTCAGTCAGTCAGTCAGTCAGTCAGTCAATCAATCAATCAATCAATCAATCAATCAATCAATCAATCAATCAATCAATCAATCAATCAATCAATCAATCAATCAATCAATCAATCAATCAATCAATCAATCAATCAATCAATCAATCAATCAATCAATCAATCAATCGATGTTTCCTACAAATTGTTCGAATTTGTTGATGTACAACCACCTGGGCCGATAGGTGGTTGTAGACCATCAGTAACGGTAAGTAGACCGTCAGTAAATAGACCGCCTGGAACACCTAAGCAAGAAATGGGCCTATATGAAGCCGCAGAACGTGTCAACTAACTTATGCAGAATTTCCGGAGGAACGTTCTGATGTAGCAAGATGAAGATACTAATTTGCCGTTCCCTAGTGCATGAACCCTCTGCCTGCCTCGCTGGTGTCTAAGCTGCAATCCCTTAGCACGCGGGAGAAATCAAGCAGCTTTCTGACGCAGTAGACGTGAGCTGTATTTCATCACCCAGTGGCGCAAGAGAAGGTCCTCTTTGCTGCGGCCTAAGCGCCATAGTCTCAGTTCAAGGGGTCAAGGCAGCCGCCGGCACCTTTAATTTAGGAGAACGGTACATACATAAGCAGGATGAGCTTGCGTATAACTTAGCGTCGAAGCTTGGGCGTGTTGGTTAAACAGTGCAGGGAACATTGTTTGCACTATGTTAACATTTTTACTGAATGTTACACATTGGCCGCACTACGTATAACATTCAGCAAATATTTTCTTCATTTTCCCTGGTTGGTCGTGCATGTCAGTGGCATATGTCTAAATGTTCATGCATCCCTTCCATTGAATAAGCTGTTGTAAGTCAGCGCCGTGTGGGCGTCGCCCTTCCTTGTGGCCGTCTTTTGCGCTGTGTTCCCTCCTTGCGTATGTTTCTATCCTGTTACGCAAAAGAGGCATCAGCTTTAAGTGGCTATGTTTGTTAAGACCCCGTCCGCGAGAGTAGAGCATGACTTGGCGAGACCTCGAGATCTCGCAAGACCTCGCAAAGTCTTGCCCGAAACGCACGTGAACTTGTCCGAGCGACGACGTCACATCCGGACGTCAGAGATCAGCGAAATATGTGACGTCACAACACGTAATCATGATGTACTGATGATGTCATGATATAAGTTCACATGGTGATTTCCTTGCACGGTATCTTTGTTTGTTCAGAGTTGGGCGAATCACGGAGGCAGTACAGCTGCAGTAAGTTCCCAAATGATGGAATGCATCCCAAATGATAGAATGGTATCAGCATCCCAAATGATGGAATGTTGTTGGAATGAATAAAGTTTCAAAGTCTCAAAGCTTGCAATGCCCCCCGCTCCCGCAGGCACTGCGAAATCACCTTAGGTGCATAACGAGGTGTGGGTTCGAGCTAGTTGGTACTCCATGATCAACTACTTCTTGCGCAGTCCGCCGCGGTGGTATAGCGGTTAGGGTGCTCGGCTGCTGACCCGAAGGTCGCGGGTTCGATCCCGGCCGCGGCGGTCGCATTTCGATGGAGGCGAAATGGTAGAGGCCCGTGTACTGTGCGATGTCAGTGCACGTTAAAGAACACCAGATGGTCGAAATTTCCGGAGCCCTCCACTACGGCGTCTCTCATAATCATATGGTGGTTTTGGGACGTTAAACCCCAGATATTAATATTATTATTATTACTTCTTGCGCAAAATTTCTAAGACAACGGACGAAACAGACACTGGCGCAAACTTCCAACTGAATTTATAATCGAAATGCGACATATATATACATAAGTACGACAAAACAAAAACACCACTGGCACAGGTGCGCAGTGTGTCAGCGCGCATCCGCTAATCACTTCCCCAGATGTAGTGCTCCTTCCGAGAAGAACATTTCCTTCTCTATCAATGAAACTGATGTCATGCTCACGCAGTTGATGCCCTCCCGTTGCATTTGGGCTGCCTCCACAATCTTTCGCGTTCGCTGATGCAGGGCACTTTGGCGGGGGAGGGGTCAAGGGGGGGGGGGGATGGGGGGGAGTGACAGATCAATCTATTCGACTGTGAAGATAACCAAGACTGCTTTCGCTTTTAAATTGTCTTAGGTGAATGCATAAGAGATTATGCGATTTTCTTTAATTTCGGGACGCAGCTGTACCTTAAGGATAAAGAGTCGGCTCATTTTGCCTCAAGCAGTTCAAGTACGGATAATTGGACGGGTCGCTCAATCAGTTAAACACTTCTCGAGTTGACCGGCTGTGCACGTTGTTAATACTCTCACCAAAAAAATTAATAAAAAAGAAAGGAATAAAGGCTGAGATGAGACAGCAGAGTGAGATGGGCAAGGAACAGGAGACCGAACATCAAGTCTTCGATCCTAGTGTGCGTGTGTGTGTATATTCTCTTCAGTCTCCAAGAAGGAAATTCCTGATCAGTTTATTTCAAACTTACTTTATTTTGCTCTTCAGCGTTCGAGAAAACGGGAGAAAATTTATTTCGGATGAACAATGAAAGAAACTGGCGAGATTTCAGTATTTATTTATTGGCTTAAGTTAAATTTAGTTAGTTTAAATAGCTGTTAACCGCAGTTGACAAGACAGATTACGAGTAAAAATTTATTATAGCTTGGTTGGAGACCCTTCAGTAGTGCTCACACACATACTGTGTAAAAATAAACGCACGAGAACCTAAAAGAAAAAAAATCTAACTACTCACCCCGATGACGAGGAAGTAGACGTTTTCTGGGAAAACCATTTTCAAACCCTCTGTGCGTCACAGATGCCCGACATGGAACGCCATCTCGTTGAGCTTAAGTCAAGTAATGCTCTCCACGATAAAAAATGCAAGTTCAAGGTAAAAAAATACTTGCTCCAGATTTAGCTGCGCTTGCTCGAACCAATGGCACCAAGGGGTCGCGGGGACTGAAGATTATATATATATATATATATATATATATATATATATATATATATATATATATATATATATATATATATATATATATATATTCACCTCCCATACATAGACTGACGCAACTACGTTCCTGCTAACGACTCCGTCATCTGCGTAGTTAGTGAATGTAACAGCTTACGCTGCCCAAATAGGGGTTCACTGCAAACAACACCCGGTGTCAGGTACATGTTTCGGTAAAGAAATGACCGAATTCCTAAAACCACTCGGTTATTCACTTATTACCTTTTCGTTTATCCTTTTTTTTATTGGACGCATATCTCTACTCACCGTGGCAGCAACTTAGCAGCTTAAGCTGACTTGCTGCTAAGCTCGAAGGTGAGGGTTCGATTGCCGGTTACGGTGGCCGCCTTTCTATGGAAACGAAATGGAGGAACATCAGTGTACTTGGATTAACTGCGCACGTTAAGCAAGCCCAGGTGTTCGAAAGTTAATTTTATTTTGTATTTTAATTCAAGGTACCTTACAGACCCAACAGGGCGATTGCTTAAGGGGAGCATGAAAATATCATGGACATGGCTATAAACGACTTAAATTTATACGGATAAAACTAAAATTAGGAAAAACTGTCGAATATTATACAATGTTGAAGTAACAACGATAAAGAACACGCACTGGAAACTAAATACAGAAGATGAAACATGCGAGATACAACAACAACGAGTCCGCCTCGGTGGAACAGTGGCTAAGGTGCTCGGCTGCTGACCCGAAGGTCGCGGGTTCGATCCCGGCCGCGGCGGTCGCATTTCGATGGAGGCGAAATGGTAGAGGCCCGTGTACTGTGCGATGTCAGTGCACGTTAAAGAACACCAGACGGTCAAAAGTTCCGGAGCCCTCCACTACGGCGTCTTTCATAATCATATCGTGGTTTTGGGACGTAAAACCCCATATTATTATTATTATTACAACAACAACGACGATACAAGAGAATGCAAAGAATAAATACAAATTTTAAAAAGGCATAGAGTTACAAAAAAGGCATGGAGTTAAATTGGTGTTTCTCCATCATGGCGAGCGTTGTTGCCGCATTGTGGTTTTCACACTTAAAACGCAATAAATATTACATACGTGCGTAATTTCTTAAAGGTTGCAAGGTTTCGTAGTGATTGCAAAACTGCATTCCGTTCGCCTCTTTTTCTGTTAGTCACTGAATCGCATTCGCCAGTTTAAACCCGCTTCGCTTCTACTGTACGTCGTTAATATTCATTTGGGCCCCCGGTCGTTTATTCTTGCTTAATTAGAAAAAAACTCCTTCGCTTGGCTCAGGAAAGTAGGCTTAGTTCTGAGAACAAAGCGTTCGCGACGACCGCTAATTACTGCGCTGAAAATGGCTCATTTGTTAAGCGCGCGCGACTAAAGGTCACAGTTCAAGTTGCGCGGCACTCCAGTTCTGTGACTCTGCTGGCTGTGTTTTTGCGTGCAAAGCCAACTGAGTTTTAAATGTAATAAGCGTAGAAACTGATTACCCTGTCAGAGTACGCAAATAATGTGTAAGTGTTATAAGTACAACATGATGTTGTTGATGATGATGATGATGATGATGATGATAAGCTTTAGTTAACTGCCAAACAGAGCCTCTCCTTGTGATCCCCAAGGGGGGCATCACTACATGGAAACCACTACATGTCTTTCAGCTACTTCGTTCGCACTTGTGATGAAACGGGACGTCAAAGTCTGTCAAATCAAGGATCTAGAAATCATACCTGAAAGTCTTCTTTGCTATCCCGGCACCCCTGCTTTTCTTCTAATAACGAAAATGAAGTACATAAACAACTAAGCGACTAATACTCCGAGGAAATTTGCATGAAGAATTGCCCATAAGATGTCTACAGGTTGATTAAACTCATCCTAATGATAGATTTTCGGTAACACTTTGATCTGGGCGAGTTGGTTAATAGCAATAGGAAGGCACAGCGCGACTGAGACAAGGGACAAAGGAACACACATTACACACGAGCGCTGTGTGTGACGTGTTCTCTTTGTCCCTTGTCTCCAGTCGCGATGTGCCTTCCTATTGCTATAGACCAGGGGTTCTCAAGCATATTGGTCCCACGGGAACCCTGCTAAGCTCCATTCAGCGCCAAGGAACCTCCCCCCCCACCCCCTCATCACCCCCGGTTTCATGCAAGCATTTTTCATTCAGTTCCACGTTGCATTCACGTTAAATAAATTCAAAAGCAAGGATATTGTCACGTGGTTGTGACGTGGACGAAGGCAGCAGGCGACGTGTCCAAGATGAAACTCTTTATTCGGCCGAACTTGTGGCCGGGAAACGGAAAGTCAGATTACAGCAAGCAAGGCACGCTGTACAATGATAGCGGCGAACAGAGCGTCGGCCGTCGAAAAACTGAAAAGCGGTCAAGCGCGTCGGCTTTTATACATGTATCATCGAAGATTCCAGCGTTATCGCTAGCGGCCGCGTAAGTTCCAGAATTAACTGTAATGTTCGCGTTGAGCACGTAATTTGATCGGAAGGTTCTAACATTATCTAGATAGTTCCCAGTCATTCGGGCGCGCTCTGCGCAAGGCAGCAGTTACGTTGCAATGGGACGATAACATGAATATGGAAAGAAAGGAGTGGGTGTGGCAATATATAAAAAATTTCATTCACCGACATGAAACTGAACTCACATTCCTTGCACCAACAAATCGATGCCAGGCTCTGTCACACTCAGGACCAGCCGCATGTCGGCTGCTGGTTCAGCCGATTCCTGTGCTTTCTTTTCAGATAGGCTAGTGTCAAGAATGCCACATCACAAGTATATGTTGTTGCAAATGGCTGCGTCATGTCCACTGCGTTATCTTCGGCACCTATCTTCAAACATTAGAAATGTGCATGGGGGGCAATATAAGGTCTCCAAGATTCAAATGCGGTAGCTTAACCACGCGGCCCTGTTTTTGGAGTCTGGCTGGCTGCAAGCTGCTGGCGGGATTTATTGCGCAGCTCGCGCATTTTTGTTATGCACTGAGATGTGCTTATTGACACTTGGGCGTGTGTAAAGGAGTTTTCTTAAATCGATCGCACCCAAGGAGGTTAAAAAAAGCTGCTGGAGGGGAAGCTCCTGCAATGCCTTGCCAGCAAAAAGTGAACGCCACCTTTTGCCACCCAAAGATCTCTGAGGACATGCTCTTTTCTGGTGGTTCCCACTCCTCGGGTTCGCCATATAAGTGACTTGGCGAGCGCGGAATCTGTTAAAATTTATCAGTGGTTCGCAGAACCCCGAAGAAGGGCCTGCAAAACACCTAGGTTCCGCGGAACCCACTTTGAGAAACCATACTATAGACTTCGGCTCGTCTGGCACGAAAGCGTACGAACTCGATGCTGCATTTTAACTATTTTTCAGCTCTCTCAGATAGATAGATAGATAGATAGATAGATAGATAGATAGATAGATAGATAGATAGATAGATAGATAGATAGATAGATAGATAGATAGATAGATAGATAGATAGATAGATAGATAGATAGATAGATAGATAGATAGATAGATAGATAGATAGATAGATAGATAGATAGATAGATAGATAGATAGATAGATAGATAGATCAATTCTTAATGGTATCCCCGGATATGTTCGCCTGCTTATCACCTGGCTTGCTACTGAGGTGTCAGATGATGACCGTTGTACACAAAGTGATCAGTGATCACATATACAGAGAAATAATACATACAGTTACAAACAGGCATATATACACGAAAGAGTAACTCATAATGTTTTGTTCACTCTTATTTGCCAGCTAGGTGTCGTTGTTTATTCGGGCTTTTATTCTCAGTTCCTGTTGACGCAACGCTTCCTCGTGCACTGTCGAAGTATGCCTGGACTTTGTGACAAACATGTTTCAACAGAATCCCTCTTTTTTTCGGATTCATAGCGAGGCCCTCTATACGGCTTCGTACTGGCAACTGGCTTCGCTTGTATCTAGCAACGTACTGTACGTAATGACGCAAACGCACAAGCTAGCTTTCACGTCGACAGGCACGAACTTCGCGCGGTGTTCCATATATTAAAGGTGGGCGGCGACTATGCGACGGCTGAAGGCTTCGTTTGAAAACGCGAAGACCTATGCGTGTCCAGGAACGGCTCCTTCAGAGCTGACGGTTGTTGTCGGGCTTCCTTCTTCTGCCGTCTCTAGCAGGCAACTCGAGCTTGTGCTACTTGGAGCAGTTGAATGGATTTTCTTTTAGAAGGCATTCATTTGGGATTTAAAGGGTGCTTAGGGTTAAGGAAAACTTGAAAGATTGTTTCATTCATTCGTTCGTTCGTTCGTTTGTTTATTCATTCATTCGTTCATTCATTCATTTGTGACAAACTACCACGGTTCATTATACATTCGCCTAAGAAGAATCGAAGGCTGAAGCCGCCATTTTGTTCTTCTTAGTCTATTGTATTGATTCGCTCACCCCCCCCCCCCCTGAAAGCTTTCTGCGTCTAGCGTGCTTTTGCATGGCCTCCGTGATCGGAGGCATTCAAAGCTTTCTGCACCTAAAGTGTCTCCGAGTATCTGTCCAGCTATGACCAAGTTTCAATGTCATGCGATGGCGCCATCATGTGACCACATGATAAAGCCATACAGTGACGTCATCAGATGATAATTTTTTGCATTACTCTGGTTGACGCCGCAGGTCGCTATGCGTGTTCGATGAGGCAACTAAGGCGAATGAAGATACCCAGGTTGATATGAACAAGCTAGGGACGCTAGCCTCGTATACACTAATAATATCTGGGGTTTAACGTCCCAAAACCACCATATGATTATGAGAGACGCCGTAGTGGAGGGCTCCGGAAATTTCGACCATCTGGTGTTCTTTAACGTGCACTGACATCGCACAGTACACGGGCCCTCGTATACACTACGGACTACTATCTACTCATCTTCACCATTACTATCAGCCTCACCTTGATTCACGATTATGCCTACATCTCCTCACACGTATTGCTAATCAGTATCGTTCATACACCATTTCAATATTTATTGATTACAGGCGTGAACTACGGGAGGGGGGGGGGGGGGTGCCTTGACGTCCCCGCCGCCAGCTCTTCCAGGGAAGTTCTTGACAAATATATCTTATGTTGTAATCTTTTTCAAGAAAAATGTCCTTACCGGTTTGAAACCACTCATAGCTCGTAGTCGGATGTACTATATCAAAAGGTGCCTAGAAGAGCACCGATTATGTGAGATATTGGTGTTAAAGAACATTGACACCATGGTCTAAAAAGCTGATTCTAGGCTCACGGACTCGTGAGTCGACTCTCTCGGACTCAGATCGAGCTGTAAGTTTGAGTCTGAGTGAGTCCGGGCGAGTAACATTTAGGTGAGTTTGAGTCCGAGCGAGTCCAGTTGAAGGAAATTTTCGTGAGTGTGAGTCCCGAGTGAGTCCGGCTCAAAAACATTTTGGTGAGTCTGAGTCCGAGTGAACCCTAAGCGCGAAATACATTTCACGAGGCAGTCTGAGTAAGCTCCACACTTTTTGCCGACCTATGACTACGGCTCATGTGGAACAGCTGTACTCCATTGAAGCGCTCATGAAATGGCACATAGACTTACAGGACGAGAGTTCATTAAACAGCTTAGCAAATGCTTCTTCTAATACTCTCCGTTAGTACAGTGAATATTAGAACAGCTGCTGCCGAGGGCGCGTTGTGCTTTGAACTATTTGACGCGGACGGCGCTCGACGGGACATTCTCTTCGGGAATGCCAACTCTGCAGAAGATTCTCGCATTCCTTCATGCCTTGCCCGATGCCACTTTTATTTTATTCCTATACAACTGCTCTTACCTAACTTTTTTCTTCTCACTCACCGGAGCGAGTGCAGAGTGGATTCTTCTGACTGCACAATACCTGGCAAAGCGAGAATAGACATCTGAATATGTTGGCAGATCTGAAGCTCGCAGTAAGAACAGTAAAAAAAAAAAAAAAAAAAAAAAAAAAAAAAAAAAAAAAAAAAAAAAGGCTGCTTCAAATAGGTACGCCTAGGCGCCAGACTTCGCCTAGCAGATAGCGTGCAGGGCAGTGCACGCTAACGAACACTTCAGCCAATCGGAACGCAGAGATCAAGGTGACGAGCTTCTCTGGGTGCCTGCGTTTTATCGCGCTCTCAGAGGATTGGGAGATTGTACGGCAGATTGCAGAAACCGTATCAGCAGCATACGTAGAATGGACGAGTCATGCTCCTACCTTTGGAACCTGCGACAAAGCTTTCGTTACAAATAATCTTTAGGCGCACAACCAGACCGGGAGTGTGAACACGTGAAGTATGTAATAATAATAATAATAATAATAATAATAATAATAATAATAATAATAATAAAATCACCGCCCAAGCACTCCGTACAAATGATTAACCAGCGAAGCTGGAATGTGCGTTCCGGGTGTTTAGGAGTGGGTTCAACCAGACGCTGCACTGAAGCCTTCCACAATTATCGTTGCCAGGTTGTGGGCGAACCACAGGCAGTCACAGACGTCGCAGCCGAAGCCAAAGTGCCGCTGGAGAAACTCGCCCAAAGCGGGCCTTCGCCCCGCCGAACGCGCTCCCGCAATCATCACGTCGACGCTGTTATGCCCGCAACGCTGCTTCTTCGGCGCGCCGTTGCTGCAAGCGTCTGACCCTGCAAGCGTCGTACCCAAGCTCGTGCGCCAATGGCGCGCGAGCTTGGGTACGACGCTCAGAACGACGTAACTGATAGCACAGCCAATGGAGACCGCTCGTGACACAGACGCCGAGCGGTTTTTCGTTTCTCCTAGCCATATACAGCTTTCGCTGTAATAATAACTTTTGAGGTTGCACGTCCCAAAACCATGACGGATGCTGTAGCGGAGGGCTCCGGAAATTTTGACCACCTGCATGGCGTTCTTGCACGTGTATCTAAATCACATGGGCCTTTAGCATTTCGCCTTAATCGAAGTGCGGCCGCCGCAGCCGGGATTCGATGCCGCGACCTTCAGGTCAGTAGTCGAGCACTGTATCCACAGACCCACCACGGCGTGTGGAGTGAAACACGTGGGCGCTAACGTGCAACACTTTATCGAGAAATGCAGGGCCGAATACACAGGTGGGCTCATGACCATACATCACGCAAGTACGGTCAATAAAACATTCAGTACATTGTTGACGATCTGGTTGTAATTATCCTCGTGTACGAGCACTAGATAGTCATCAACATAAGGAAAGATGCGTTCCGCGGTCCCTGCTAAACGTTCTGACACTTTTTCTATCAACGCCACTGAGAAAAATGTCACTGAGAATGGGTGCTACAGCCGACCCAATACACACACCAGCCTTCTGCATATAAAAGTCCTTGCCAACACAGGTAGTCCCATGGCTTGAAAAACATTCAGTGACCACGCAGGTAAAGTAACGCTTTTTTATGACCAATAGTCGCCTTTCATAATGCGTCCTCTGCGGTTATCTATAAAGTTTTGCAAGTTAGCTCACTGTGTGTGCTCGCGTATTGTCCGCCGTTTTCGTCTAGTTGTGCACTTCATTATTACCAGTCGTGTCTTACCAACACTCCCAAACATTCCCGTTTGATAATAATTGTTGGGGTGTTACGTCCCAAAGCCACAATATGATTATGAGGGATGCCGTACTGGAGGGCTTACGGAAATTTAGACCACCCGGAATTCTCTAACATATGCGCCTAAATCTAAGTACATGAAAAAACAAGCGACTAGCAATGGAGGGGCGAAGCATGTAGGGAAGTGTGTTTCAGCTCCACTAACGTGAAACTTGGGGGGGGGGGGGGGCAAAGCATGCAGTCAGATTTCTTGATGAGGCTCTAGTGGTGCCAAGCCTGAAACCGGGCATGTAGGGAAGGGTGTATCCGCTCCACTAACGTCGTCGGACAACTGCGTCGGAACGCAGCTTACCCTAAGGTTGTTGTTGTTGTTGTCGTCGTCGTCGTTGTTCTTCTTGTTCTAGTTGTTGTTCTTGTTGTCGTTGTTGTTGTTGTTCTTCTTGTTGTTGTTGTCCTTCTTCTTCTTCTTTTTCTTCTTCCCTACATGCCCGGTTTCAGTTCCCTACGGCACGTAGGGAAAGGTGCTTCGGCTCCACTAACGTCGTCGGGCAACTGCGTCGGACCACAGCTTACCCTAAGGTTGTCGTCATATGCGTGCGCACGGGGGGGGGGGGGGGGGGGGCAAGGGGGCGAGAAGGGGGGCGCAAAGTCAACCCTATACATTGTAGGGGGGCGATAGGGGGGGGCGCAAAGTCAGCCCCATACATTGACATAATAGGGAGGGGGGGCGCTGCGACGAACCTTCGTCCCCCCCCTGAAGGGGAACCCTGCGCACGCTTATGGTTGTCGTCATTGTTGTTGTTGTTGTTGTTGTTGCTGCTGTTGTCCTTTTTCTTCTTTTTCTTGTTCCCTACATGCCCGGTTTCAGTTCCCTACGGCATGTAGGGAAAGGTGCTTCGGCTCCACTAACGTCGTCGGCTAACTGTTGGGTTAACTGTTGCCTTCTTCATTTTTAGTGGACCGGTGGCGATTAGTGGGTTTTACCCAAATTTTTGTGGCGCATACCCGTTTATGATGGACCGTGACTACACGACACACCGTGACGACATTAGACGCCGACAAGCCGAGACGCTATGGTGCTTCGCACCTAAAACCGGCCTCGTTAGTGAACTATCTTTCCTTGTCGACTCGTTGACAAACCGCCTCGACAGACGACCACTTACAATTAGCAAAGTGCTTGGACCGTGGCCACATCCTGATAAGCAAAGGCGCGCAGTGAGCGCTCTTCGTAATTTTTTAATGGACACAAATTTAGTGAACTGTCTATAGCATATCATAGTCAAGATGCAAGTGCATAACTCATGGTCAAGTGCATAAAATTATCTGTACGGACTCTATCCGCGATCTTAACATGCTGTATGAACCAGACTATCTCCATGGACTGTCATGCGTTACACGCCCTATATTGTATGTATGTATATATGTACATAGTGCTTCTGATTATTTTTCTTCTTTTATTGTTTTTATTTTCTTATCTTTGTATGTATCTTCTATATTGGTACCATGATGTTGGGACAGCCGACTCTTACGTAGCCTACCTTCCCATATTTTTCATATATAAATAAAAAAAGCCTTAGAAGCTTTTCCGTACTGCACAGAATTAGCGAGGTGGAGCTTAAGGCTGACAAAAGCCTGAGACGTTTTTCTGCACTGCACAGAATTATCGAGGTGGAGCTTAAACTCGGATGGCAGGAGGGTAAAGAAAGGTGGAGGGGGGGGGGGGACACGGGGTTAATATTTTTTTCGGTTCCCAGCGCGGAGGAGCGAATCTTAATTGTAAAGGCAAATCGCGCGAATATTTTCGCGCGCTCGCAAGGCGCGCGCACGTTCTACTTAGCATTCCAGGCGTCGCCTCCGAACGGAATGCAGATCGCTCTTATGCAAAGGTACGCACTGGCAGGTGTTGCTTAAGAGGGCACGTCTTTCCCATTGAATGCGCGCTGCGCTCTACTCGGGCGAGTTATCGGCAGAAAACAAAAAATAATAATCAGATTCCCTTCTTTACCGAAGCGTTGCATCGGCCGCCGTAAGTTGCTACGTGAATGAAGTGCCCTGCATTTGTTGATATATTTGGAATGAAAGTTGAAAGTTGCGCGTGAATTCGATTTTTTCGATTTTTTCCCCATATTTGCGCATTAAGCGAGTTGAAACGTTTCCATATTTCATGCGCTTTATTGGCACCGTACGTGACAAGGTACTGTTGAAGAACCCCAGAATCCCTCAGTTCTTTTTTTTTCTTTTTTTTTTCTTTTTTTGTGAGTTCCATTGAAGCAGTATAAACCACGAACCAGCCAGCTCAGGTGAATACTTTCCGGTGTTCACGCCCGAGTGTTGCGCGCAGCAACGGTTTATGTTTTACACATGTGGCTCTTACAGCCTCCTTCGCGTAACTTTGCCACTCATCTATGCATTTTGGGAACGTTAGAGTGCAAAACCAGACATTCATAAAAGCGAGAGAACCACAGAAGACTCAAATAAACGTAGATAAAAATAGCACCCGTCCTGCCATGTCTCGTTCTTGTGAATGTCTTGTGAATGTCTTGTGAATGTCTTGTGAATGTCTTGTGAATGACTTGTGAATGTCTTGTGAATGTTTTTTTTTTTTTTTTTGTGGATAGCACCCATCCTGCATGTCTCGTTCTTGTGAATATCTTGTGAATGCCTTTCTTGTGAATCTATTTTACGCTCTAATGTTCCCAAAAGCTATGCGCCACCTCGCCGAACTTCAAGCTTTTGTCAAGTCGTCTGTGCATAGTGCGTAGACGTAACACACTGCGCAGGCGCAGGTAGCATACTCTCATCGTCAGTGCTGTGTTCGGAGCGTAGGGCCAGCAACGTTTCAAACTCCGACAAGAATGGTTCAGGTTTTCAACTTCCCAAATGCATTCTTTGGTCGATGCTTACGTTCGGTATGTGTGCGAAGTTTAGAGCCGTCTCCACCATGCATTCTGTAAGTACAGTCGATATATTGACAAGAAAAAGATTGCTTACGCCTTCCGGTCGTCTTAAGCAACTCGATAAGTGACTGTGTTGCATTTATAATAATAATAATAATAATAATAATAATAATAATAATAATAATAATAATAATAATAACAGCAACAACTATTATTATTATTATTATTATTATTATTATTATTATTATTATTATTATTATTATTATTATTATTATTATTATTATTATTATATGGTCACTTTAAGGCTGCATCATTTGTCTTGCTATTGCTTTTTAATGTTTCTTTCATACCGGGGTATACTTTAAAATATGCTGTATCCTTATCTTCACATTCTGAGTTACAGTAATTATTTTTATTGATATGACGTAGAATGAGATGTTGGCCCACAAGTAAGGCGCCGGCTACTCCGTAGCTTTTGAATGGATCGAGTATACAACATAACAAATGAACATACAAACAGTACATGGGAAAATAAACACACTATAGCACACATATCTAGTAATCTTGCTACTGTTGCTTTGATTCTTTTCTGACGTTGTATTTAAATGTAGTGTAAATAAGCTACGTGTTTGTCCTTTTCTTCTCCTCGGTTATTATACTTAACAATCTTTTCTACATACATTGCTGTGTGTCATTTCTCGTTTGCTGATGTGCTAGTCCTGCAGTCGACCGTTTTGGCTTTGACAGGTGTGTTATCCGGGATGTACTGTTCAATATGACAATAAAAATTATTATTATCACCACCATTATAATCATAATCATTATTATTATAATTATTATTATTATTATTATTATTATTATTATTATTATTAGTAGTAGTAGTAGTAGTAGTAGTAGTAGTAGTAGTAGTTGTTGTTGTTGTTGCTGTTGTAGTAGCAGTAGCAGTAGTATTCGTAAAAGCAGCCACTCTAAACTTGCTACGCTTGAGATACGACTTAGTCGCGTCGCGCTAGGCAAACATCGCGCGGAACAAGAGAGGTGCAGGCAACGAACGACAAACCTCGCAAAACCATATTTCTTTCGTTGGTGGTCCCTTGTTGAAAAAAAAAAAATCACCAGCGCGCTAGAATTTATAATCGTACCCAAGCGTTCGCTGCCCTATTGATTATTCTGAATGTGTTGAAACAATGTGTGAGTAATAAGCGCTTTTATTTCGTAAGCAGCCATTGCGTTGCGTGCATTTTTCCCATGGGGCGGGGTGCGCGTACGCTTCGAACGAGCCCAGCGTCAACACGCAATTCATTGCTCTCTCTCATCGCGTGAATACGCAAGTTTTGATGAATGCGTTTGTTTGTGTGCTCGCATGCGTAACAACGCTTATCTGTCTTCCTATCCGTGCAAGTGTTTATGCGTGATTTTTTCTGTGCATATTTGAAGTTGTATTAAATTTATGCGTGTGCTTGCGCACGCGTTATAAACATGCTTGCGTATGCCAAGCACCCGCGCTTAGCTCCACCTCCCTCCATTTTGTTTGCTGGAATAACGCAAACAAGAATTATCTCTCAAAAGTTTCAAGAAGTTATTGCTCTTCTAGTCAGCTTACGGGAAAAAAAATAAACAGAAAATACTGGGGGGAGAATGTTTCGATAGGAATAATTTTAGGCTGTTGTTAAATTTAGCGCATGCGCAGCTATTGCGAAATGTAACTCCCGGTACTTAAGCGGAGCAAAAGGGCGCACGGCTGAGGCGTGCCTGAAAGCGAGAGAGCTACTCACATTGGTAATCAGAAATCACAAAAGAACAGATACACAATAAACGTGATTCTTGCCTTATAGAACGAACTTTCAACAGCGATACTGTTCTTGCTCGGCGTAAAGTATCTGACGTGGCTCAAAAACTATCATAATCGCAAATGAGTATTTGCCACAGAAATTGGGCAAATCTCACTGCTCACCGCTGGTCCACTAAAAATCAAGAAGGCAACAGACGGGCGACAAACACCAAATGAAAATTTCTACACAGACGTGACCGGGTAAGTGATAAAAGCTTTAATAAACCTTCGGGGTTAAACCAGTGATAAACACCATAGCCGCACGTTTCAGCTTCGCTGAAGCAGAGTCAATCAATACATTTACTGGTCACGAAGCTTCGCCGCAACTCTATATGGGGGAGCTTTGTGCGCTGCAAGCGGTGGCCGCGGGGCGGTTTTTGCCTCCAGTCTGTTGGCACTGACGTATTTCCGTCACGGATATGACGTTATACAATATATTTTCTTCAGTCGATGTAATTGATCCTCCCCCGCCCCCCCTTCCGAAAGCTGTCTGCACCTAAGGTGGTTTCGCACTGCGTCCAATATCAGGCGTCTTGCAAGCTTTCTACAATTCGCATGTTTTTGCATTGCCTCCGTGATCGGCCCGACAATCACGGAGGCAATGCAAAACGACGATGTTATGTGATGGCCTCATCGTGTGACGTCACATTATGTGACATCATCGTGAGGTCACAAATTTTAATGACCTTTGACGTTGGTGATGACGTCATACAGTGACATCATGACGTGATGATTTTCTTGCATCACTCGCACTGGCGCCGCCGACGCGGGGTGCCGAGTCAATTTTCACGTTTGATGAAGAATCTGAGGCTTTCGCTTTAAAAACAGTACAGAAGAACTGTGAAAACTACGCAGTATTGCTATGAGCGACCGAACTTTAAGCGTGGCACGACGCCATAGTGATAAATAACACAAAATAACACACGAAAACCAGGGAAAAGCCGTATGAAGTGTCCCTTGATTCTCGTCAACTGCTTAAGTCAAAGCAACGATTCATTCAAACTGACTGTTGGTTCGATAAATACGAGGCTATTTTACGATATCTGCGTACACAAACACCAGGGGTATAGCGCGAAAGATTTGATGTGCGCGGTCAAGAGTTGCAACCACTACACTTCCGCGACGCATCAAGATCCGCCATGCAGAGTCCTTGAAGGACTCTGAAGCATTCACAGATTCACAGTGAAGTTTCTGGTTCATTTCGGGTATGCACGTTTTAGGGTTAGTTAAGGCAGGGAGGTCTTGATACGCGGCCACATTGTCAACAAAGTAGCAAGTGGCGAAAATTGCGGCGTTTACACTGCACTTTTGCGAAGTAAGTACAGGATCTAAGCATTCATCAAGAAAATGCATGTGTATCGACGTAATAGACATTTGTTCATTATTTTCTTGACACTTTCGATCATTCAGAATTCGGTTGCTTCGGACATTTTTTTTTTTTTTTTTTGTCCCACGAAGTCCGCACTAACGAGCTTGACGCCTTGGTGTATACAGTAGCGTACATCAAGGCGTCAAGAATCTTAAATTAAGGAGTGAAAGCTTCATGACACCAAGTGTCAACGCGATAAAAAAAAGCGCTCCACTTAGGACGGGGTGTAATTAAGAGTGCGGAAAGAGGTAGCCCAGGAGGGTGCGTAAGGAAAGGGGAGAGAGCCGAATGGAAATCCCGCTGCCCGCGGTTTAGCGAAGCTGCGAAATTCGTTCTCCGATACAGGATCGATGGAGGCACCTAGCAGTGGAGGCAAGCCGTTGGCCTCCTCCGCAGCGGCCCCTTCGTGACGTCACCGCCGAATTCAGTTAACATCGACCAGCAGCCCGAGTGGAAGACGGCCAGCAGGCTGCCGGCCGGTGATGTTCGCACAGGTGTGGGGCTCTCCCGAGTGCATCGATCGCCGTGCACTACCGCCACCGCTAACCACTTCAAGCGACGGGCCCACGCAAAAGAGGGGGGTGCGAATGCGTATTTGCGGTTGGCCGGGCCCGCGCGCGCGTGGAGAGCGTTGAATCGATCTGCACAATAATTGATGGGACTGAGGTGGGCCGCCGCTGTATGTTCCGAAGCGACGGCCTCTGCTTTAAGGAGACGCGTCCCCTGCGAAACGATCGTAACGAACCAATTTCGACAGGAACGGGTGTTAGAGCCCTTGGAGGGGTCTCGCAGATTGGTCCGGTTACGCTCCCGCTCGCCAATTTTCTGTTTCACGTTTGTATTACATCGGTCGGGTATTGTAAAGCGCAACTCCGCCTGTATGAAGTTGTAACTCAACCCCTGATATCGTCCGCTTTCACTCTTCGTTGTTTTAACTGCGGAGAAGTTTAAGTGACCGTCCTAATAATAATAATAATATCTGGGGTTTTACGTCCCAAAACCACGATATGATTATGAGAGACGCCGTAGTGGAGGGCTCCGGAAATTTTGACCATCTGGTGTTCTTTAACGTGCGCTGACATCGCACAGCACACGGGCCTCTACCATTTCGCCTCCATCGAAATGCGACCGCCGCGGCCGGGATCGAACCCGCGACCTTCGGGTCAGCAGTAAATGACCGTCCTGTCGTCGTCTCATGTCTCACGGTGGTGTCACGCAGCGGCTCGCGTTGGCGTTTTGCAGGTCCCACTTTTAATACGGCGTTGGCGTTCCAAACTTGCAGCCGTACATAGGCGCGCGAACTGGGGGGCCAGAGGGGGGCGGCTGCCCCCCCCCCCTAGTCACCTAAGAGGGCGGTGGGGCGCAGTCAGCCGGGCGCATTGTCAGCCCCATGCATTGACATAATATGGAGGGGGGCGCTGCAACGAACTTTTGCGCACCCTGATGGGGAACCCTGCGCACGCCTATGCAGCCCAGGGTTGCCGTTGGTGGCTACTTTGCGCCAAATTGGCTACTTTTGGACTCCGTTGGCGACGAAAACTTCCAGTTGGCGCCATGGCTCTTTCTTAAACTTCTGGGTTTACTTATCCAAAATGGTTTTATTTATTCATCAATAGTAAAGACTCTGTTGATAATACCGCTTCTGTTCTATTTGGCTGGGACTTTGGCGATAATATCGAATCACATGGCTACCTACTTTGGTTACTTTTGGCGTGAGTTCTGGCGCCTCTTCATGTCCACCCAACGGCAACCCTGATGCAGACGTACGTTGCCCGTTTGGAACGCAAGTGTAGCCATCGGTCTGATTCATCTGCCCGAGCAAGCGAAACGCCACCATCGGGAGTCAAGAGACAGATTTACTTAAGCGAGAAGCGGAGGCGAAACGCCAGCGCCGGGAGTTCAACGCACCGCGCTTGAAACTGTGAACAGTGAAAAAAAAAAAAAAACAGTAGAAAGGAGACTTATCAACAAAAATGCATAGTTTCGAAACATATTATAATCACAAGAAAAGCAAATGATATAAAATATCTCATAATCACGTGAAAAGAACAGAAAACAGTGGATAAACAAAAAATAGACAGAGGGGAAATGCTGACGAATCACTGCCCCGCAGTTCCTACAACTTTCACTTTGGGGTGACGGGCTTTAATTTTTTTATTCTTCTTATTTTTTTTTTTCATTCTGACGCTTCGTCTAAAGAACATATGAGATTGGAAAATTAACCCGTAGTATTGGGCCGATCAATGGAACAAGAAAATAATGTGGTCATTGAACCTCTGCGATGGTGAGCGTCAATATATGCCTCCCTATCGACGACAGTGAACGCGTGAATCGGTCGTTCGCGTGCGGGCCATCGGTCAGTGATGGACGTGCAGCTGTGATGGCGCTTGTGAGCGATATTCCGCAGTGGCCTCAGGGAAACTTGAAGGCTTTGTTATCGGGTGTGTTAAATACGCTCCCATGTGTGTGTTCGAGTCCCAGGTAACTATAAGTAGAAAAAAGGACAATCAGTGGACGAGGGTAGCGATGTGGGCTTGTTGGTGCATAATGGAAAGGCAGTTTCTTAGCGCTGGTGTGGACGAGGACAAATAAGAAGAGTCACTAGACACATGGGCGCTTTTTAAATGCGAATGTATTTCATAGTCGGGCTATGTCAGGCATCCGGCGTTGTCCAGCGTTGTCCGCGGAGGAGGAGGAGGATGATAGGTTGAGGAGGTAAGCGCCGGCAGGTGTTAGATGTGAAGCATCTTATGGCGAAGCTTAATCCGGTGGTAGTGGTGTGCGGCGTGACAACCCTTACTGCGCATGCGCAAACCCTTTAAAAAATAAAAACCTCCTCTCTCTCCTCTAGGCATCCCTCCCCGCGGCAACCACACCCTCACTGCGCATGCGCCTCCCCTCCTCTCTCGCCTGCTACGCTCCCCCCTCTCTCCTCTAGGCATCCCTGCCAGCGGCGTCCGCACTCCCATTGCGCATGCGCGTCCCACCTCTCTCTCCTCTCCTACGCTCCCCCCTCTCTTCTCTAGGCATCTCTGCCCGCAGAGTACACACTCCCACTGCGCATGCACGCCCCCCTCTCTCTCCTCTCCTACGCTCCCCCCCCTCTCTCGCCTCGGGACGCCGACACAGGCAGCGTCTGCTAGCGAGTTTCTTGGTTGAAAAAACCGACTGCTCGCGCTGCACAACCGTTCACTGGCCACCCCGTATATATGGCAATGGATCTTGACCTCCAAGGTGGTGCCGGTGGGAGATTTCTCCTGTGCGTTGTTGAACAATAAAAATTCGCAGCGTGCGCGTTAACTAGAAGCGGACTGCGAGTCTCTGTGTCCAGTCGGAGTCTTCTGTCTCTCATTGCACATTAGCAGCGATTGGCATGTTCCAGTAGGAAACACCGCTCCATCGCTGCGTGCTTTACGCATCCCCAGTTTTCTCTCCTGCGCAAGCTGCGATGATCGCCAGCGTCAACGCCACCACCGGTGTAAGCGTTAGCGCCCGCTGCTTCAAATCTACACATGGTTCCCTTTAGCGGAAGATGGTGTAATTTTTTATCTCTCCGTTCTCACTCTCTCTCCCATAGCAACAGCTGCGGGCGCGTGCGCTTATCCTCGCCCCTAGCAACCGGAGCAGGTGGTGCGGGCGGAGTAGCGGAGAGTGAGTGGAGAGGAGGAGCGCGCTCTGGTGTGTGAGGGCGCTCGCATCGCGGAAGCTCGGCGGAGCTCCCGCGTGTGTGGAGAGTGTAGCAGAGGGTAGGTGCAGTGCTTCGCCGCTCCTTCTCTCGCCGTTCGCTCTCTCTCCTCCCTGCGCCCCACACTCCCGTCCGCTCGCTCGCACGTATATATAAATGGAGTGAAGCGCGCGCGAAATGCATTCGCATTTCCTCACGATTCCCTTCGGGGAGGTGGGGGCATTTTTTTCTCACAACAATAAAGTTTATTCCTTGATCGCGTCGAACTATAGTGCCCTCACATACACGTCACAAAAACATGTGACCTTCGTAAGATACATGAACCATGAAAACCGGGACGAAAAAATTATTTGTCCTCGTCCTTATTTGTCCTCGTCCACACCAGCGCCCATGTGTCTAGTGTCTCTTCTTATTTGTCCTCGTCAACACCGGCGCTAAGAAGCTGCCTTTCCCTTTCTACAATCAGTGGACTCGCTCTGTTTTGACAAAGGGTGATGATACTGTGGGGGCGTTGTCTTTCGTAAACAACAAGATGCCATCGAAACAACAAGATGCTTATCGAAGATGCCAACCCCTTTAAGTCGGATCTGTCGTCATCAACAGTGCAAGAAACCCATAACGAGGGTACTACACTCCCCAGTGTTCGTATATATATCAATTCAGTTGTTTACTGCAAATTCTTGATTGTGCAATGGTTATCTATCTATCTATCTATCTATCTATCTATCTATCTATCTATCTATCTATCTATCTATCTATCTATCTATCTATCTATCTATCTATCTATCTATCTATCTATCTATCTATCTATCTATCTATCTGTCTGTCTGTCTGTCTGTCTGTCTGTCTGTCTGTCTGTCTGTCTGTCTGTTTAACTGAGAAAGCTAACATATACACGATTCTCAACAAAGAAAATACTTTTGTTTTGTCTGTTAACTGTGTTCCTTACAGTATACGTTCGTTTGCTTGTATTTTTGGGGGGGGGGGCTCAGCATACAATTTTTTGTGTCTATACGCTGTGGGTTCAGCGTATATTGTGTCTCAATTGGGCACAGGCGTTCGCCGAACACACTTAGGAATTTACAAAGTGTCCTTCAATTTTTTTTCAGAAGTCGTTTAGGCGCCCTTTAAAGGATGTCCTACGCAGCTGGCGACAGTTTGTTCTGGTAATTTATGTAGCGAGATCTGAGCATCTCGTCTAGTTGTTTGCCTGGAGTTGAGCGGTGGCGAGGTCGAGGGGGGCGATCCATTTTTCCCGCCGCTTGTGAGGCAGCCCGTGAAGTGGAATTCGAGAATGACTTAGACAGTGGGAGAGAGGAGTGCCTTCGTGGCATTTGAAGTCCCTGGGAGTGAGACACGGCTCTTACTATAAATACGGGCGCGTTTGGCCAATGTTGTCGCGCAGCAGCACCGGTCGACGGGTCGTCTTGTGAGTGCACACTCCACGCGCACAGAAGCGCCGCTATTTGGTTGCTCTTTCTATAGGTTGCAAAACACTTGCAAATGAACGAAACCAGTGAAACTAGACCAGGAGGGCTCCGTTGTAATAGCGGAAAGTTTAAGCGCCGAGTGAGGCCCGTGTCGTAGAAAGAAAAATCGGCAGGGATGCGGCACAGAGAGCGGGTATGCACCAAGAAGCTCTGGGCATAGTATAGCCATGTATAGTAATTTATTTATTTATTTATTTATTTATTTATTTATTTATTTATTTATTTATTTATTTTTTTTTTTATTTATTTATTTATTTATTTATTTATTTATTTATTTATTTATTTATTTATTCACTTATGCTGCAGCCCTAGTGCAGGGCTATAGCAGGAGTGGATAAGTTATACAGAACCTAATACAACAGATTAAAAAAAAAAACAAAAAACTGAAGTACATTACAGCAATACCTAAGAAAACATCACTTTACATATCACAAACAAGAACTTTACATATTAATGTATAGCCATAGTCACAGAAATAACGAGCGCTAAAAATGACGAGCACACAAAGAGAAAACCAGACACGGGACAGGCGTCATTTTTAGCGCTCGTTATTTCTGTGATCATGGACAGCCAACTAGCCCGACAGTCTGTTCTGCTAAAGTATAGCCATAGGTGTGCGCAGGGTTACCCTTCAAGGGGGGGGGGGGTAGAACGTTCAGTGCAGCGCCCCACTCCCCTCTACAGTCATTGTATGGGGCAGACTTTGAGCCCTCCCCTCATAGGTAACTAGGGGGGTGCCCCATCTGACCCCCCCCCCCCCCCGTGCGCACACCTATGTGTATAGCAAAGGGGTGGCAAAGGGAAGTGCGGGTGAGGAAAAGTGATGTAGGTGTGAGGATAAAGAAAAGGAGGACTGGAAAGAGTGAAGCATGACATAGCCTACTGTGGTATAGTTTAGCAAGGCGATGGGAAAGGGTGTGATGGTGAGGAGGACGGATGTTAGGGTGAAGGAATAGAGGAGGAAAAGGATGAGATGAGAGGGTAAACCATAACATAACTTCTACAGTATAGCATAGTGAGGGTTAGGAAAGAGTAGTGAGTGTGGGACATTATGTGAGGGTTAAGAGAAGGGAAAGGAGGAAAGAGGGCCAGTATAGAAAGAGGTAAAGAAAGGAACAGAAAAGAAAGAAGTTGAGAGGTGAGAGAGAGAGAGAATGAGTAGAGGAAAGGTAGGGAGGTTAACTAGACTACGTCCAGTTTGCTACCCTACACGTGGGGAGAGGGGGAATAAGGGAGTAAAAGAGAGAGAGAGAGAGAAAGAGAGAAGTAGATGCACATTGCACACGACACACACAGTGCAGGGTTTCACAGGCGGTCGCTCAGCGAGAGAACTCAAGCTGCGTTAGCCAGGTTATGGAGCTCTTGCTTGCCAGTTCCACTGTTTACACAGATTTCACAATCGTAGAACCGGCTTTAATTTTACGGCGGATCTGTTATGTCAAGTAAAGGCATCTCTGGTACGAAAACATGTTCCTTTCATAGTCGGTACTGTGTTTAAAACGTACTGTCGCGCTCAGTATGAGCTACATCACGCCAGCGCGGGGCCCAACGCTGAGCAAGGGCTGTACAGTGACGCCGATTGTCCCACATTTTTTGAGATATTGGGAGAGAGTTTGGCTATTTATTCCTGTGAGCGCGCATCGCTCCCAATTGCTTGCTTTCACCCTCGCCATCCTTCGTCTGAAAGAACCTTTTGCCTTTATTTAGCTTTACTGAAGCGAAATTCGAAGTTTGTGTATTAAGGCCCGGCGGCAGTTATCATTTTCGAAGCTGATATCACGACAGGGCAAAACGAGGGCGAGCGGGAAAGGGGAGGTGATGTGCACTCAGAGGAACAGCTAAACCCTGATAACTCGAAAATGTGTCACGATCGGCGGCGCTGTACAACTTTACAGAGCGCTTGGCCACGCGCTCCCGCGGTGTAGCTCAGCGCGATAGTACCTCCAGGGTTAGAAATAATATGCGTGTATATGGGACATCACGGCGACAACGGTGATGATGGCGCAAATGTGCCTGGCGTGTCTGTAGTATATACAGTCGTTATCGCAAAAAATATAGCCAGAACAACCAAGACACATTTAGTTTTTTTATAAAGTAAAAGTAAAAGACAGCAGTTCCCTGCATTGTTCACCTGTTCCGTTTTCTAAAGGTTACCTTGAACGTGGTACATCACACTGAAATTCCTGCATTTGCCGCAGTGTCAATGGTTCTATTTTCTATAGTTCGTGAAGGTGCTTCGAAAGAGGATTTGAGCGCTTCTGTAAAATCTGCCTCGCAGCGAAACATCGCATAAAAAAAGCAGGAAGCAAAAAAAAAAACATAAAAAACGATGAAATGCGTTTTCTATGGAAATCCCTGTCAAAAACGGCAAGCAGGCCCCGAAGGGGCTCCAAACGCGACAAGTGTTCAAGTGTAAAAGGAAATAATTCCAAATAATATTGCTACTATCGCTGCTGCTGCTGCTGCTCAGACCCAGAACTTTATCCTAGCGTCCATTCAGAAACTATAGCTTCGACCCTACAGAAGGGCTCCATCTTCGTCTTGTTCTATTACCCTTGGAAAAACACAGCCGCTTCTCTTTGTCTTGGCTCCTCGACTAAGCTTGGGCTGAGGCTAGCAAGGACGTCGCAGAGTCCGTGATGCGCTTTATCCCTTATTCTAAAATTGGCATCTCCTGCCTTCGACGAAGTACACAACTCTAACAGTCTTGAACACAATGCAGGACTCACACTATGCACGATAAATATATATATATATATATATATATATATATATATATATATATATATATTCAGCACATTGTGAAAGACCCTAAACATGCCGTACGCTTGTCTCCCAGCAGATTGGAGGGATCAAGCAGTTTGAAATGTATTCCAGGAGGACGGGACATTTTCGCAACAACAAAATGGGCAACAAGTGGATTTCCCGCGAAGTGGCAAGCGTCTGCTTAACCCAACGAGTCATCCGGGGATTTTCACGAAGCAGCTGGAAAACTTTTAAAATAACAAGAAGAAAGTATTTGAGAGGTGCTTCGAAGGCGGTCGCTGAAAAATAAGCAAGTCCACTGAAGGCTTCAAGCTTAGTCGCTGTAATGCTGAGAATTGTTCGCGAGCCGCTGTTGTTTCTGCGAAAAGGTTGACAAGAACAGAACGGGGTGCGTAAGGCTTCGGCGAAGAAATCCGGGAGAAAAAAACAAAATAATAATAAATGCGGGAACTGAATTTCATGCACGCCTGCATCGGAACAGCGCCCGTATTTGTGTCTCAGTAAATCTGGGGCACTCGTGTGAGAATGTCTGTAGAACGCGTTGCTAGGCGACAAGCAGATCGGAGGAATTATTGGCTCCCTGGATCTCTGCCGAATGGCCGTCTGTATCCGTGCTTATTCCGTATGTTATCAAGCATAACACGCAGATGAAGCATTGTGTTGGGTAGTCGCAGGCCCGTAGCGAGGAATTCTTATCGGGGGGGGGGGGGGGGGGGGCGGTCCACTTTTTGAATGCCTTGAAAAGCACCTATTTTCTTTTCTTGATCTCGCTAAAACATCCCTTCCATCCGAATTTCGTGGGGGGGGGGGGGGGGGTAGTTCTAGGGCACCCCCCCCCCCCCCTGGCTACGGGCCTGGGTAGCCGTGACCGAGCGTTACTATGGCGCTCCGTTTTCTAGGGACTATACAGGGAATCTACCGTTAGGGAAGATTTAAACGAGAACAGGCAACAACAACAACAACAACAACAACAAAAGCTCATGGTCCATTGTGCATTCGCCTAAGAGAGCTCGAGGGTGAAAAATATCTTCTTTTTCTGCTCAATTGATCTATTGATTCTCCTCCACCCGCCTCCGAAAACTTTCTGCACATTGCATGGGCTTGCGCTGCCTCCATGATGGGAGGCACTGCGAGCTCTCTGCACCTGACCTGTTTTGTCATGGCCTCCGTGATCGACCGACTTCTGACCAAGCGGTGATGTCATGTGATGACGTAACCATGTGACGCCATGCTGTGCGTCGTCTCGGTGACGTCATGTGACGTCACAGTTACGTCATGAGGACGTCGCAAGTTTTGGCGATCTCTGACGTCACCATTACGTCGTATGGTGAAGTCTTCACGTGATGATTTTTTTGCATCACACGTCTTGACGCCACCGACGCGGAACGCCGGTAAATTTTCGGGTTCGATGAAGCATCGAAGGCTTTAGCCTTATTAATCGGGAAGGTCTTCAGGCATTCCGGTGCGGCCTGCGCAGAGCGCTGTTTCCACGTGTAACAGGCCGGTTGCATTCAAATAGGAAAAAAAAAGCACGCGTGACAATTGGCTCCCGACATATGTGTAGGCATAGGCGTGCGCACGAGGGGGGGGGGGCAGAGGGGGGCGAGAGCGGGGTGGCGCAAAGCCAGCCCCATACATTGACATAATGGGGAGTGGGGGGCGGCGGGGGGGGGGGGGGGGGGGGAGACGCAAGGTCAGCCACATAGGCTACATTGACATCATAGGGACGAACCTTCGCCCCCCCCCCCTGAAGGGGAACCCTGCGCACGCTTATGTGTGTAGGATTCACCACCCTTCGTTGGGGAGAAGCAATGGCTCCTAGCACTCATCTTCATCTTGCTCGGAAAGAGTTTGATTTTGTTTTAAAGCCGAACTCTGAGTATTTGTCGCACTTTACATTCGAATAAAATGCGTATTTTTTTTCTTCTTCAGCGAATAAGTTCAGGTACGTCCTTTGAAGGACGTGCCGTACTAATTATTTTTGACGCACTCGATTTCAATTTACCGCTGTTTTCGTAATATTAACTGCCCTATAGCGGAAGACCAATGCAGAAAGAGGTGTGGAAAAGCGCACTGATATATTGAAGCTTGTTTTTGTTTGTTTGATTGTTTGTCTTGACCGTCAGCGCAAATGAGACCTCTCGAGCTGGCGCCGCACAAATGCTTCGCGACGAATTTGCATTTCGAGCGTATTCTTTTGGGAGCAGCAAAGTGTTTCTCATCTCTACCTGGCGCTTGGCTTCCAAACATCCAGTTTTAGATTACGGCAGCCGATAGCTGCCTAAATATCTCACTGCCACTCAAAATAGCATCGAGCGCACATTTATTCTTCTTTTTCTTTTTTTTTCTTCGCCCTTTAGAGGTGTTCGTTTCATCAACCTTATGTGCACATTTGTTCGCAGTATACGTTATATACGCAATAGACGACAACGCACTCTGCTGCTCTATCGCTCTCACTTTTTTCTCTCTCTCTCTACAAAATGCACTCCGCCAGAAAATGGAGCGATTTGTCAGACGCCCATCGGGACTGCAGGCTAACCCACCGAACGTCATTTCATGCAACCGGACGCCCCAGAAGGAAAACAAAACTAAAAAAAAAAAAGAACATGAGCGCAGAAAAACTAGAGCACGAGCACTTCGAAAGAACCGATCGAGCGCGAGGGAAGACAAGAAAAATCGAGTGACGGTTTCCTCGCACCTTTTGACTGCATTGTGGGGGCTCTCCGAGTGCATTGCGTAGCAGCGAAGCCGGGTAAGCCCCCCCCTCTCCCCCCCTGATACCTCCCCCCCCCCCCCCCGCCTCCTTTGTCCTGCCTTCCACGAAACGATTTCAGCGATTGTGCTGGCTACTACTGCGTTGACGCTACGAAATAGAACACAGCCAGCAAAGATCGACAAATGCTCAACAGAAGGTCGAGGAGAAATTGTGCGCCGTAGGAACGGAATCGAATCGGGGCGATAAAAAAAAGAAAGAAAGCACGAAGCAACCAATCACTTCTTCATTCTTGCGGCCAGACTGAGTTTCAAGATCAATGGTGAAGCAAGTGGAAGGGGGCCGCTCCACTCCGAAAAAACGGGCCAGTGCATGGTTCTTTTGATCTCGCCTCTGCCACTCGAGTCGCGTTGTATTGCGTTCCGTTCGATGTACTCTTGCCCCTCAGTTGTCTTCGGTGCGGTGCTGCGCGTTGATATTGGTTTGCCAGCTCCTCCTCTAGGGGGAGGCGTTGGTTCTGCAGTGCGTTGTTCGCGCGTGCATTCCTGTGTTAGTGCGTGCGCGCGTGTTCTTGTTTTTGTGCGTCTGTGTGTGTGTGGGGGGGGGGGGGGGGGGCAGTGCGTGTGTGTGTGTGTGTGTGTGTGTGTGTGTGCGTGTGTGTGTGTGTGTGCGTGTGTGTGTGTGTGCGCGCGCGCGCGTACGTGCGTGCGAGCAAGTGCCGAAACATTTTTACGAGACTAGAAGGCTTGCTGCAGTAAAGTTATTCATAACAATAAAGTTATTCATACTATATAAGGTTTGCTAAAAAGTGAAGACTGCCAAACTATAGCCTTAAAACATAGCTTCAAGAAAATAAATAATTTTGAGGATTTGACTTGACAAAAAACCGCGATATCGTAATGACGCATGCCGTAGTGCGGAAACTTGGATTAACTTTGACCACCTGAGGGTCTGTAACGTGCACTTAAATTTGAGTACTCATGCATTTTAACACGAAAGTGTTTTATGCCAGGGTCCAGCAAGACTTTATTGACGCATTTCCGTCAAGGATATGACGTTGATAAAATGGACGCTACCAGATCGGAAAGAAAAGCTTTAGAAGAAGTTCCCCCGCTGGGATTCGAACCTCCGACTGCTCGGCACGCGACGGTGTGCGCCCGATGCTCTACGACTAAGCTACCGCAGCAGAGACAACGCCGTCTAAAAACGCGTCTTATATCTCTCACATATTCTCTCTCTCACGGTTCTCTCTGTTGGTGGGGTGGGGCCGCCGTCTGTGAGCGAGGAAGAGAAGTAATGCGGCATGACACTTACTAGAGCCGATAGAGAACGATTCGATGACGACTCAGTTAAAGCATGGCGCCCGAGATTGCACGCCGGCGCACAATCTCGGAGGTCATGGTTAAAGCGTCTCCATAGCAGCAAAAAACACTCGCCGCGCTAGCATTGGGGAGTCGCCCTTGATGCAGTTATGTTCTTTGCCTTTCGCTTCGTGTTAGCTTCTGACGGCTCGTTGTCCCGAGTGTTGCAGCGTCCACCTGCAACAACAGTGTTTTGCCGCCGACTACGAGTGCGATAGTACCAACTCATAAAACTGCGTCAGTAAGCGGTACAGAAAGGCAACGATATCGACGAGCGAATCCGTGCTTTGGTGGTGCGAGACAGAGGCTAGCGGCCTCTGTCACGCTAGCGCAGACGTGGAACTCCTGCGCGCATTCCACGGCAGGTTACCCTGTGCCTCCCGTATTCCTGACGCGCAGTGTGGTATAGCATGCACGAGCACAGGCGTAGGCTACCCTATTACTCGGGAGCACACACCGTGCCGTTTCTCTCCTTAATTGACGATGCTTTGAAGAAGTGAATATCGAGTACCAGTGCTCAATACATGCTTGTTGACCGCCATCTTTGCGCGCGATTAACGATACGCTGTGTTCCAGGAACAGGTTAACAACTTCAGCTACCACAACGGTTAAATTATGATCATGAGAGTTAGTCGTCGCGATGGAGACGTGCCACTAGGCGTCAACGCGGGTGCATCCTACGTCAAACGGTGCTATAGCTGCCGAACGCCAATAGACACTGTACAAACTCTCATAATCACTACACTATAAGCACTACTTCTGTGAAGACATTTTTCACTTTCGTGTTATACCGATTCCTATGACGGAGGGATCAGCCATGTTTTTTGCACCACTATCTCATCCGATGAGTTTCGCTTCGCACCCAGTGCTTTAAGTGAGAACTTCACCATTAACCCCTCAATACCGAGCACGCTCAACACTTGTAAAGCGCCAATGCGGACGCGTGGAGGAAAGACTTACACGAATTCGCTTTCAAACAGCATGCTGATCCCACTACCTAACTCGTATTACCTGTGGACCCAACCTGTTCTGAGTTCTTTGTAAAAGACTGGGCGTTCGAACACGAACACAAGAAGGATGTCAAGACACCACAAACGTCTCGGCGTTTGTGGTGTCTTGAATTCTTTTTTTTTGTCCGGTTAGTATGCCCAGTCTTTTGGAATGAATATTTACCAAGAAGCCCAGCTTTCTGTTAGTTTACTTGGTGCACATGACTGGCACTGCTAAAGGTGGTGCGCCTCAAGACAGAGGCTTCAATTGAAACTTCGAACGGGGCTTGAAGGCTTTTCGCCATTTTTAGCTAGTGACAATAATGACACGCTTTCATGACCACGTTAGGAAATCCTGTGCTTCGGTACAGGCCCGTAGCCAGAAGGCATGCCCTAGACCCCCCCCCCCCCCCGCCCCTTTGAAACTCCGATGGAAGGGCGTGTTTAACCGAGAATAAATAATGAAAATAGGTGTTTTTCAAGGCCTTCAACAAGTGCCCCCCCCCCCTACCCCCCCCCCCCCCCAAAAAAAAAATTTCCTGGCTACGGGCCGGCTTTGGTACATATCTCCTGAGGAAATCTGTAAATTGTTTTGAATAAAGAACCAAAATTTTAAACATTGACATAGATCAATGTATCCGTACTGTTGCCTGCTTGTTATGCCTGCACTTCCTCTTCTCTCTCTCTCCTTTTCTTCCCTCCTATCTTCCTTTCCTCTGTGTTTCCCCTTCCCGAAGGACCAGGCAGGCGTTGTGCCCCTCTAGGTGGCAGTTGTGAGCTGTTCCCTCCCTATTTTCTCTGTCTTCGTGTTTTTTATGTATGCAAACCAAATAATAATAATAATAATAATAATAATATAATAATAATAATAATAATAATAATAATAATAATAATAATAATAATAATAATAATAATAATAATCTCAACCGCTTCTGTGCCCCTTGTGCTCGCCCCGCTACTTGCAGAGTAATTTCACCTCATATGATGCTCTGAAAGTACGCGTTGCAATCTCAGTGTCGTACGTGATTCCAATCGTTGCAGCTGTTTGTGACAATGCAATTCTGTAACTTAATTTCACGAACGAGACAATGTGGACATCGTATTGAATAACATACGTTATATTATTGCGACGACCGTTTTTCATGCGCTACCTACGTTACGGCATCGTATGCTCGGCAAAAAATGGGTTTTGGTGTAGCAACACCTTTCTTGAAATGTTTTTAGTTCCGGAATCTGTTTTAGCCCGGTCTATTATCTTCATTTACAACTTAAAGGCCTTAAGAACCTTATGCAGTGAACTCTCGCGTGTACGAATGTCGGTTTAACGAATATTTCACAATAACGAACTTTTATCCCTTTGTTGCATGGCAAAAACCTACACATCTAAACAGCGCTTACTTTTGGTTTTCTCTTATTTTGCATTCAGAAAAAGCAGAGAAAAAAATCTTGTTGAAGTCAAACCTTTATTTAATAAGATACAGAATGTCCACTACAGTGGACAACATGCACAAGAGGTTCAATTAGTGAAAGCTTGCAAAAGTTTTTTTCAGCCGTCGAGCTGTCTTGCTCGAACAAATGAACACAAAAAATTAGCTGCAGTACCACCAGAAGAGTAACAAGAATTTTTTTTTCAAGTGGAGGGGGGGGCTAAGGGAGGTTGGGGGGGGGGGGGGGGGGCTGAGGGGGTTCAACTATTTTGAAAAATTATCTTGACTTCGCTAAGCTGCAATATTTACAGCTCGTGACTACGAGTGCTTCTTCTATCGCGTGCATTCAATAAAACACACCAAATCACGATTTCATCTGTTTTATAAGAAACAAAAAAAAGTGAACAATTTGAATTACCCGCCAAAGTAGGAGTCTGCCAACTTGAACAAAAGTGCAGGAAAAAGCGTGGGACAGTGGCGCGATCTAGCACGGCGAATGAAAACCCTTTTTGTGCACTTTAGTTACCAATATGCGCATGCGCGTCTCGGATGCACCACAGCTGCGTTCCCGCCATGCATGGTGTCCACTACAGTGGACATATTTCAAAACTGGTTCTGAAAAATTATCTTCACTTCGCTAAGCCGCAATATTTACAGCTCTTGTCTACGAATGCTTCTTCTATGGCATGCATTCAATAAAACATACCACATCGCGATATCATCTGTGTCATAAGAAAAAAAACGTGAAGAAGAACATGACTTATCCGCCAAAGTAGTAGTCTGCCATCTTGAACAAGAATTCAGGAAAAAGCGCGGGACCGTGGCGCCATCTAATGCGGTGAATGAAAACTCTTTGGGCCCACTTTAGTTACCAATATGCGCATGCGCGTCCAAGAGGCACCACAGCTGCTCCAAAAATTCCAAAAATTTGTCCACTGTAGTGGACAGTATGCAACAAAGGGTTATAAAGTCCCCGTTGGTTTCCCTATGCATTATATGCAAAAATCTTTCATTTAAACGTATTTCTTAATAGTGAATATTCCAGTTGAACGAACTTCATCTGCGGACCCGGACCTCATTTTTGGGATCAATTCAATGGAGTTTTGCGTCTGCAACACTGGCGTAGCCGATGTGTGCCACCCTCAAATCGCACATCCATAGGCGCGCCGGTAGTGGTGGTGCGACATCGCTTGTGGCGTGCAGCGCCGCCGACTCCGAGGCAAGGCGGCCGTGCGGGAGACGAAAACGAGCAGCATCCACTTCACTAACTGCGCAGAACTATCCGATTTGGAGCAAAGAAAATTCACCGCCATATCCACAAAGTGAATGATGTTAGAGGAGCTTGCTCGGAGATGATCGGGTAACCCGCGAATCCTCCGTACACATCTCCTACCATGACAACGTTGTTATATATACATTACATACACAATGTTTATTAATTGACATTTGGATGCACTATATACATTTTGATGGACTAAATACATTTTATGTACACAAGCGATGTTCTTTTGCAAAGTACAAGAAGGGCGTCCCTCGATGCAAGCTGAGCCAGAGGCAGTAAAAAAAAAAAAACGTTGACTCTCTAGACAGTTCTGTCTCTTCTTGCGCTCTAAGGGCGCTAGTCCAATTGAAAATTTGTGAATTAGTGAAGCGTTGTTCAAAGAGTGCACCGTTGTATATAGGAATGCCGATAAGACTACGAGAGAGATTGCTGAAGCCGCCCTGATCGCGAGGACAGGTGATAGTTGTGTCAGCTGCCCGTCGGTGGCACTGACTGAAAATGAATTGGCCTTTCTTGACGCGGCAGGTTTTCATGTGTGATGAGTGGACCTTTTGCATACGGATCTATTTATACCGTTACTTTCCAAAATAAACAACCAGTTGAAAGTTAGCGCTTGTCCTGTTGTATCTTGCTCGTCCGTGTGTGTTAGCGTTTTTGAAGCTGTATTCTCAGGACGGACGTGATCGTGGACGAATCAGTCACATGACTTGTGACGTGCCTCGGATCTCTCCGCAGCCAGTATTCACACGACAGAGGAGAATTCGCGCTACAAGCGAGGATTTCGGCGTTGCTCCCCAACGATCGATCGATCGACGAATCAATCAATCAATCAATCAATCAATCAATCAATCAATCAATCAATCAATCAATCAATCAATCAATCAATCAATCAATCAATCAATCAATCAATCGACCTCTATTAGTTGGGTCAGAAAGGTAATATATTGCAGGTAAATATACAGGAGGAGGTCCCAAGGTTACAAACCGCAGGCGGGACCTCCCAAGGTAATACAATAGAAAAAAATGAACTATGAAATTCCCAACTGTGATTTGGGCCTCCGTCCGTTTCACGAATCACTCCGCACGGAACGAATGCGGGAACGCGGGAACGGCTGACGTACGGGGACGTAGTACGCAATCCGCAGGCTCGAATGTCGATTTGGTCCGGCGTGTGAATACAGCATAAAGGGTTGGCTGTCATCAACACGTAGAAAGTACTTTACGTGGCGTCAGTCTGGCACCGTTGCTTTTATGGCTGTAGCAGCTGGGGCAACGCGAGGCCAACACAACAGAGGTGACGAATGATGGTTTTGACGCCTGTCTTGATAAAAGTAGAATTGAAGTACATTAATTCCGGCTTACGTATATCTCCCTTTCTTTCTTTCTTTTTTCCATGTTACACCTGCTGTGCTGGACTGGCTGTTCTGTAGGTAAGTCGAGCACGTCTTCTTTCCGTTTCCATGGAAACCAGAAAGCCGTTGGCACCACCGTCACGTGACCTCTCGTGGGAAACTGCACTAGAACATGTTAAGTTACGATGCAGTGTCACTCATTGCGACAGCATTGTTGACGAATTTCTTCGAACCAATGAGGACGTCACTGCTTTTTTTTTCGTTCTGGTTACAAGGAAATAAACTTAGTCTGCATACTTTTGATATAATAAACGACGCTCTGTTCATCCCTGGTAGGTTCAGGAAGAAAGCTTTCAAGTAGTTGCAACTGCCTCTTAGTATTTCATAGGCTGAATTTTCAAGCCTGAAAGAAACAAAACAGATAGGTATTGCATTTAGACGGACTTCTGTTCTCTTCCAAGAACGAAATTTATTGGCGCATCGTTTGGCAGCGTGCAATTGCTCTGGGGTCGGTAAATAGAAACTGGAAAGGTTGTCGAAAACAATCGATGTCTTTAAAGCATGACTTGTTTGGGGAATTATTTTGTACGTTTTATGGTAGCGTTTAAAACAATAACTCAAATGCAGTAATGACTGCCTCTCGTCAATCTCAATGAATGCGTTCACACGTGTTTCTTGGAGTGTCAACTGCCACTGTAGTCATTGTTTATGTTCACGTACAACTGAAATACGAACAGATTACGGTCGACCACAACACGTTCTCTTGTTGTTGTTTTTTTTGCGACACCAATTACATGAATACTCGAGGCGCATTTCAGCCGTCGCCGTCATGTCCCCTATAAATCCAAATAAATTGCACGGCACCACGCGTGGTACGTTATTTGTGCTACTGAAAGTTTGTGAAGGCTGCTAACTGGGGCGCAGAAATGAATCGTACCGGCCGGCTCCGTCGGGCGAGGGAACATGAAGGGGTGCCGGTGGGAGGGGCTGGGTCTCTCGGGCAGCAGTAGCTGCGAACTTTGACAAACGAGAGCGATATCTCGGCATAGATCAACAGAAGGCTCGTACTTTTGTGCACGCTGTGCTGTCACCGCTGACTCCACGATGAATGCAACAGACAACTCGAAAACTGATTCGCTCGCTGGAGCGGCCGTATCCCCTTACGCCAGCGCTATGTAAAGCGGATCCTCACGGTGAGCCCACCCTAAAGAAGCTGTAGAGCGGAACGGATCCCAAAGAAGTTAAGTGCTACCCTTACTTATAACATCCTAATTGGTCGATATCGGATTTATTGCTTCGCAAAGGGGCAAAACTGCCCCTTCGCAAAGGGGCAAAAATTGCAGCAGACTCAAAGAAGCTTTGCTCCTTTCGTATTTTCGCCTTTCCCGCAACGCTCAGGTGCTCACAACCTAGAATGTGCGCGTCCCTCTGGTGCTTCTTATCTCCGCCATATGCCACGGCGCAGAGTCACAGGCGATGGTCCCATTTCAGTCTTGATTTCTTGACCACAGCACCGCTCACTGTTGGCACTGCGCAGCGTACGGGGCTCACTTCCCACCACCGCTACTAGATGGCGCCGTCATTCATGTCAAGATAAGCCCAATGTGGAGAAAGAAAATGTAGCTGACGTTACTTTATCTGCAACGTGCTTTATGAGCTGATCAATCAGAACAGCTAATTTCTCACGCATGTTCTCTGGCGTCCTCACGCACTGCGGTGCCAATCGGTTCCCAGCTGGTTCTAGCCATATGAAGTGATGCCAAGTTATTACGAAGGGATGTCAAGTGATGCTGAGTTATACGTCGCAATGCCAAGTGATGCCAAGTTCCGGTCAAGCTCAGCACAATCTCCTCTCGCCGTTTCGGCTATACTACCTCCTGCAATGCTTTGAACTGGTCAAGTTCAGCAGTCTTGCTTGGCAGCGCGCCGCGATTCCCTGTCAGCGCCTTCCTCAGCGGCAGCACGAACCCATTGACAAAAATGATATCCCATGGATGTCCTTAGGACAGCCCCGACAGGATTTCGGATATCCCCTGCATATCCGAAACAACACCGGCGGACATCCCTTGCAAGTCAGTTTGGCCGCTCTTTCCTGATCCGACGGTTATCCCTAGCAAGTCCCGTGGGACACGCTGCGTACGTGACTTGGAGATTAAGGGATCTCTTTTGTGCAGGGTGTTTTCTATGTCTTCATACGTCTTTTTTTTACTCTAAAAGTGGTATTAAGCACTGAAATTGCTAGAATTGCACTTTTTGGACTAAAGTACAGGCCCAAATTTTTGTACCGAGGTGCATTTCTGACATGATCGAAGTACTCAATTCAATTATCACCTGAAAGCAAAGAAAAACTACGCATGCTTCAAACTGCTGAAATTTTAGCAATTAAATGAAATTCGACAGATGGCAACATTATAATGCCTAAATGTCCACTTGTGCAAGAGAAACTCTGAGCCAAGTGTATTGCAAACACAAACCTTTTTTATTTAAGACCAAAGTTGTTGGAAAGAACACATATATTGCACACTGTGACTGGACATATTTCACATCTTGCTCACAGCAGGCACTCTGGTCACTGATGTCCAGTCATGGCAGCACAAATAAAAGGTGGGGCCACAGACATAAATAGCAGGTGCTTCTTTCCTTATCATCTTCTCAAAACAAAACTCTTAAACATTAACAAGAATTAGCTGCCTGCAATAAAAAAAAAGCTCTAAAAAGAAGACGGCATTGTACATGAAACTTGATAGCATAGATATGTCAGCTGCAGGTCTCTTCGTGTTGCAAAAAGTGAAAGCATATGTATGAGACTGTGCAGTACAAAAAAAAGTCATATACACATAAAGTGGAATTGAAAATTGCACACAGAATACGTATCGGCGAGTACAGCAGATACAAAAACAACAACAAAAAAAGGAACCTGTGCAATATTTATTGACACAGTACATGACACGCCTTTACGAGTGTCCTAATCAATTGGGTCATGACATTGAAAGTTTAAAAAATTTATTGATTACAACATTGGGCTGGGGGTCAAAAAGCCTCTTCATGGGCTTGACTAGGATTTAGTTTGGGCAAGAAAATAGCTCAACAAATTTTTAAAAATATGCAAACACTGAAAGCTTCAAATAAGATTCTATCAATTTTGAGAATCAATGGGTTCTTCAATAGAAGCCTCCATGTCCTCTTGTTGCCTTGGAGGTGACCTGTTAAATTAAGAGGTTACCTTTAAGCAAACTCATGAGAGCCAACAATAAAAGCGGTCAGAGAAAGGTGGTCAGAGAAAGTAAAAATTGTTGAAAGTAACTGAAAACAACAAAATGCAAGCTGGCTGTCACTCTTAAACATGCAGAAAGCCATGTTCTCTACACAACAACATATTCCCACACAGTGCGCATTGGCTAAGACAGCGAAGGTGTTCTGCCACTGAGCACGAGATAGCGGGATCAAATTACAGCTGTGGAAGCCACATTTTGATGGAGGCACGTCGTAATGAAGGCTCTGGAAAAGCTTGACCACTTGGGTCTTTTTTAACCTGCACTGACATCGCACAGTACACAGGCCTCTAGAATTTCTCTCCATCGAAATGAGACTACCGCGGCCAGGACCGCACCCGCGACCTTCGGGTCAGCAGCAAAGTACCGTAACCGCTACACCATCACGGCGGACAGGCATAATACGCTTACACCTGTGTACTTGCGTTGTAAAGCATATCAAACTACCCCAGGGAGTCAAAATTTATAATATGGAGACCTCCACTATGGCCCATAATTCATAAGGGTTTTACCCAAGTAAAACTCAAGAATATACCGTATTTACTCGCGTAATGAACGCACTTGCATAATAAACGCACCCCCAACTTTAGTCGTCAAAACTGGGATTTTTTTTCTCCCGCGTAATAAACGCACCAACTACTTTCATCCGCTGCAGTCGCGCGAACCGATGCGCGGCGCATCCTCACCCGTTGATTCTTTTTTTTATTATGCCGACCCCCCTTCGAGTCGCTCCCCCCCCCCCCACCCTTCCGCCCGCGCACGGTTCTTTGGATCTGTGCGCTGCACGTTGTCCCTCTATTTGAATTATCCGTGCGCCACAGCGGATTTCACGAACGATGCGAGTGTAGAGGCATCGCGGCTCACGGCACACAGCGAGCGAAGGTCACAAAACCGCCCGCGCGGCCCGCGCCAACCTACGGTCCTACGGTCGCTTCCTGCAAATACGAAACCTTAAGACATAACCACGTGCACGCGATTTTCCAGCGACGAGCGACAGGATTTGCAATCGCGAAGGGCAATCCGTCGCCGTCGCAGGTTTTTGGAAAACCAGAAAAAAGCGCTTGTTGCCCAGAAAAGAGCGTGACGATTTCCGTAACATGGCAGCACCCCCCGATCCTCGCTTCGGTTGCAATTTGCTCTTCATGCTTGTTATCCGTGCATACTTGAAGGAACGTAAGATGTAGGCTACCTTCTTTACAGTCACATCTCACGCGGAAAGCGAGGCAGCGGCCGTATTTTGCCGTGCCAGCCGCGCGGCTGGCTGCGACACCTTCTCTAACATTGCGCCGAAACGAACGGGCCGACGAAACACGTGCAAATATCCCATTTTGGCGCATCGAAAATGCTCTACAGCAAGTTCGAAGACTATGAACTTACCTCTATTGCAGCTCTGCAAGCTTGCACAACTCTCGCGGTCCATAGCGCCGCTGAACATTCGTCGACAAACCGAGCTCCGGCCACACAATACACACACAGGCCATGAAAGCGGAACAAATGGCGCGCGTAAAGTCGGCGTGTTGCTTAGAATAAAAGGCGAAACGGCGAAACAACATAACTATAGGATAATTATGCTAAACTTTAACAAACTAAAGTTCATATAATGTATTTAAAGACAAAAGAAATAGTATGTTTATTGACTTAAAGCAAGTAACGTTAATTTTTTTTTATTGTTTCAGGTTTTGAAAACTTTTGAAATGGCGCGGGGTTTAAAGAGACAAAGCTGATGAGGAATTTCTGTCGTTCATTAACGCACACATCTCTCCCGTTTCGAGGACGTGAAATTTCGAATAAATTCGTAACTTTTATGCAGAAAATGCAAGATCATTTTATTACTCTTTAATTATTGCTATATTATTTATTTTTTTCAAGCATGTTTTTGCTTCACTCGATGACTGAGTGAAGCAAAAATATGTAACTAGAATAGTTTCATTTTATGCGCGATTGGCGCCCAGCCATAGTCAACATTACCAAAGGAGATTGAGAACACAAAATACCCATGCAATACGTTCTTTATAGACGTCCTAGACAGGATATTCTTAGGATATCCGTTGTGGGACATATTTACATTGGATGTCCGACTGATATCCCCTGCAAGTCCGTTGATGTCCACGGATGTTCGGAGTTGTTTCGGATGTCCAGCGGATCATGTGTTTTCATTGGGAACCTTCTTCGTTCACACTCCATGTCTGCTACGGGCATAGAGTTTCCTAAAATTAACTAGAGGGGACTCTGGCGCTGCGATCGTTCAGCCACCATGGGAATGATGGGTAGTACACGGATTTGCCTAGTCTTCGTGCTTCCGGCTTCGAACGCACTTGTGGCTTTGTTTATTATTACGTTTTCATTCTGTTTCAGATAAAAGAATGTACCGTTGTGAACTTCGTGAGCGTATTTGAATTCGTGAGCCTAAAAAAGCAAGGTGGTGAGGCGTATCTGCTAAACCTTTGCAGAACTTCGTATTGCGGCAAAGCGAATTCAGGCCACACGCAGCCAAAAGCACGAAGACTAGGCAAGACTAGGCAAATTTGTGTACTACCCATGATTCCCATGCTGGCTGAAGCACCGTGTGTGTCAAGCTCCCATCGACACTAGCGCCAGAGTTCCCTCTAGTGTATTTATAGGAAAATCTATGGATACGGGCACCGCGCGCCGCCACCGCGCGCCAGCTTTATACAGTACGAAGGAGCGCATGCGCAGTTGGCCGTGACGTCACGTCTGGCGCGACCGAGTGGTTGCGCGCAGTCTCCAGGCAGGTGGGCTGGCGGCGGAGCACTGTATGGTCTAGCGAAGTAGGTGCACAGCTATGCAAGCAGTTGCTAGGCGACATGTGGTTACGTCATCACGGCTCGAAGCTTTTTTTTTTTTTCGAGTTGTCAGATTACGGCTGGCTAAAACAGCTCCACTTTTAAAATAATGTTTTTTTTAGCCGCGAGACCTCAAATATGTTGTGAAACGAGCTCAAGTAAGTTACGTAGAAGTTGGGAGGACATTATTGCAAAGTTCCACGAAGTTAACGTCTTTTTCCGCGTAAGGTGGACCTTATAAATAAGGGGCATAGGATATGCGGTGCATTTTATTCAGATTGATATTACCACACATGCTCATTTCGTTCTATGTTTTGTGTTGCCGGCCTATTGCACGTGCAGATACTGCCTTGCGCAATCCGCGCCAGAATGTCTGGGAGCATTCCAGATTATTTTAGGACCATCTGTTAGGCTTGAGCGCGCAAACTCGAACAGCCGAGTTTATTCTCGCACAAATGTGGCCATTAGCGATAATGCTTGAATGTTCGATGCCGCATGTATAAATGATGACGTGCCTTGCCGCGGATCATATTACTCGACGGCCGACGACTGTTGACGCCGCTATCAGTTCAGCTACTTGATTTTTCGGGCACAGGTTCGCCCAAGTAAAAAGTTTCGTCTTGAACACCATGACCGCTGCCTTCGTCAACGTCACAGCCGCATGAGAATATTACGACTCCTACGCTAAATCAAAATTCCACGCTGTTCCAGGGTAGCCACCTTTTTTTTTTTTTTTTTTTTTTTTTTTTTTTTTTTTTTTTTTTTTTATCAACAGCTGGGCGCAGACGCGTATGATCTCTGGATCTGAATGAGGTGTAAGATGTACACGAGCCAATGTACTCGGGATTTTTTTTTTAATTCTTTCGCAGCTCCTGAGCACAAGAGAATGGGGATGTGGAATTACGATTGGAAATCTGCTACCATTCCAGTCGTCAAAAATGGTGCTTCGAGCCATTGCGGTGATTTCGCCTTTCTGGACTGATCACTCAGAATAGCTACTTCTTCAAGCATAATATATCGCTACTTTGAAATACGTGGCGCAAGGTTACGCCAAACGTTCTTTCTGTCTCTTCTTGTTTCTTAGTTGTACCCTTGCGCCACATCTTTCAAGTAACGATGCACCAACTGACCCAACATAACGTACTAATAATACAACGCCTTTGCCTGCGTTTGCGTCCGTAAAAACTTTTTCCGCCGCGGGACCTATTATGGGCGGACATACGATCGCGAATATGTTTTGTAGAAGTTCGAATGACGTTAATGCGAAGTTCCAGTAACTTGAGAATTTTTCTGCCTAACGTGGAGATTTGAAATAAGATGCATACGATATGCGGTATTTTACTCGGGCCTAATAGAATACTCTCGTGCTAAGTGACGCAATGAAACGTATTGGCTGTTTTCGGCTAGGAACTTTTTATTATTAGTTGGGCACACGCGGGTGGTATTTTCTGATGTGAATAAAAGATCGACATAGACACCGACAATTTTTGCAAAGCTTTTTGACAAACTTTCTAGAAGTGAATTCAAAGCACGGGCACACAAAAGAGATAAGTTAGCGAAATAATGACGAGCACTTCTTTTCAGTTTTTGTAATTCGTGAGGATCGTGAGGGTGAAAGGCGGCATAATGAAATTGAATCATATGGCGAATTTCTATGGGAATCGGCTTATATTACTAACCTTTGTTTTTCAGGGTCGGGACAGCTTTGCATGCAGGGGTATGGCTGCTGGTTGAAAAAAAAAACAGGAAAAAAATTTCTCGGCAAAATATTTCGCCGCGCATCATTATCGACTCCATATTGCTCTCTCTCTCTCTCTCACCTTTCAATGTGACTCTTACACTCAACGCTTCGGAGGTCTGCCACATTCAGGGACCTGCCTTTCGACTACGCCAGTCCCACCAGGGTGGATGTTAGAGGCGACGGTCCAGCCACTGTCTTGCAAGTTCGACTTCTTGATCAGACAGCTGTAACTCTTGGCCATCGTTAGCGCATGGGCCTCTCTGCTTTCCTGCACAGCTTGTAGATAGCGCTAGCACAACTGCCACGATTTTGTCCCAGTACAACGCACTTCTACGGAGAGATGTGGTCCTGCTGCGTTCCTGGACGACGACGGTAGATAAGTGTTATCTGCATCCTGTGAACTTGCATGTGTCTTTCGTTTTACCGATATTAGAGGATGAGTCAGTGGCTGAAAGTTGTTTTTCAATGCGATGGCACTAAATCGATAGACTTTCTCACAGATGGGATAAATCGCATTTTGTAAGGAGGGAATAGTGCCGGAACAATGGAAGGCGGCGAAGGTCATACTCACCCACAAATCCGTGCACGTTAAAAAATATCAAATGATCGAAATTTCCGGAGCCCTCCACCACGGGCGTCCCTCTGAATGATATCGTGGTTTTGGGACGTAAAACCCCAGATATTATTTTTATTGTCGCATATTATCTAGCTTTATCCTACGCTTCTGTCCCTTGAAAAATCTTTTTCAGCAGCGCGGCCCAAAATAACCGCTCAGACGAGCGCAAACACTCACTTCAAATATTGTATGACAATTAATCCAGAGTTTTCATTAAAGTGACAATTTTTTTTCTCTGAGACGTTAACATTAGAAATAAGAGACATTCGACGTGCCCTACATATAATCAACAACAATAAAGCTTTCCCGCTCTCAATATCTCTATGAAACTTACAGGCTGTTTTTGGCTAGGCCCTTTTTATGAATAGCGGAGCGCACACGTGTAGCATTTTCTGATGTGATTAAGTATCGACGTAGACATCAACACTTTTGGAAAGCTTTTATAGAGGGGTTTAAAAGCACGGTGCACAAAAGAGACGAGTGAGTTAATGAAGGGCAGCTCGTTACCTTCTTTTTGTATTAATTATGACGGAGGCTGGCAGCATAATGTGCTGGAATAACATGACAAACTTGTATGGGGATCAGTTCATGTTACTAACCTGTGTGGTTCAGGGTCGGGACTGGTTTCCTACCTCCTACGGAGGGGCAAGGTTGTTCATGGTTTATAATAAAAGGAAGGAAGGAAAAGAAAGCAAATTGCAACAAACGATTCCATCGCACATCCTTCTCATGTCTACATCCTTCGCTCTATCTCATCCTTCGAACGTGCGTCATTCCCACAACGCTCAGATGCGCACACTTTCAACTCTTCCAATGCCATTAGCGCTGAACGTAGGGAGGCCACGGTCCAGCTACACTCTCGAAGGCTCTATTTCTCGACCACAGCAGAGCTCACTCTCGGCATTTGTAAGCGTACGGGACGTTCGCCTCGGTGGGACAGTGGCTACGGTGCTCGGCTGCTGACCCGGAGGTCGCGGGTTCGATCCCGGCCGCGGCGGTCGCATTTCGATGGAGGCGAAATGGTAGGGGCCCGTGTACTGTGCGATGTCAGTGCACTCTAAAGAACACCAGATGGTCAAAATTTCCGGAGCCCTCCACTACGGCGTCTCTCATAATCATATCGTGGTTTTGGGACGTAAAACCCCAGATATTATTATTATTATTATTAAGCGTACGGGATGCACTTCCCTGCGCAGCTCCTCGATAACGCCGCCATAATGATCAGGATTGCAGTCCCGTATCAAGATACTATTTCACTACCAAGGTTGTGTTCCAGTACGCCGTACTTCTGCGGGCAGATGTGGTCCGGCTGTGCTTCAGAACGACCAGTGGCGTAGCCAGGGGGTGGCACACCGGGCACGTGCCCCCCCCTTCCCCCCCCCGAATTTTTTTTTTCGCCATAGCGTACATAATGAAAAATGACAATTTCGAGGAGGTGCCCCACCCGAAATCAAGGAGGTGCCCCTCCCCCCGAAAAAAATTTCTGGCTACGCCCCTGAGAACGACGGTAGATAAGTGTTCTTGAATGCTTTTAAATTGCATGTAACTATCGTTTCAAGAGCTGGTAGTTTATTGTTTCTATCCTTGTGTTTGACAAATTTCTAGCAACGTTTTTTGAGCAACGACTTTTCGAGGCAGTTGCCTCGAAGAACAAAAATCCGCTTGTCGGAATGTCGTCTCCAGTTGCACCGCGTCTTCAAGAATTTTTTATCTCTTCAACCCATTCATCTTCCCCGGAACTTCTGCCTCATTTGCCTATGCTTGCGTTTGAGAAGTCACACTGCAGGAAGGCGAAAGAAAAAAGTTCCAAAGCGCACTGCCGCTGGTTCAGATGGCGTTCCCAACAGCTTGAGTAACGGAAGCGGCCGCAATAGTGAAGAAGCGCTCTTGAAAGCGGTAGAAAAAAAAATAGGCAGTTATGCACTGGTGGTGCGAAGACTGAAGGCAGCGGCGGAGCTGGTGGCGTTGCCCTCCTCCTCCTTTCCTTCATCTTCACCCTCACCTTCCTTTCCCACCCTCTTGCTATACTATACTATGCAAGGATATGCTATGATTTCTTTCTCTCTCTCTCTCTGTTTCTTTTAAATCCCTTTCTTTGTATCCCTACCTCTGTCTGTTTATTTCCACAATTCACTGCCTCTCTCTCTTTTCCTTCTCTTCCCTCCTCTCTCTCATCTTTCTATTCCCCTTTCCTAATCCCCCCAGTGTAGGGTAGCCAACCGGAAGTCTTTCTGGTTAACCTCCCTGCCTTCTCCCTTTCTGTTGGCTTCCTCCTCCCTCCACGTCTTTCTTTGTCTCTCTCTCTCTCTTTCTTTTCCATCGTTGTCTCTTTTTTTCTGTTTTCCTTTCTCTCTCTCTGTTTCTCATTATTTCTCAATTTTATTCATTAATTATTCATTTCTCTTTGTCTCCATACTTTTCTCGTTCTCTCACCCATAACAACGCAACCATATGGTTCACTTTCCATGTGGGACACAGCTGTGGCAAGTGGATGCTATAGGTAGCGGGTAGTGACGTCTCAGTCAGGCACTGGCCGTTTCTGGTCTACGCAATACGGACAAATGAAAAGCTTAAACAGCTTCGTTGTTAAAAAGCCTACAGGACAGGCGAGTAAAATTTGTCGGGCAGTGGTATTCACGAAGAGGTCTTGAACCTTCCCTTCGAATAAGTACCAGCTTGTAATCTACGCGTCATACGTCCAGAATCATACTCGTGGTGGGTCATGGTGGTGAAAAGGCACGTTGGTGAGCATATGGACCGGGCGCTACCTGTAGCCAGCCCTGATCGATTCATAGATGTTTAGCCATTTTTCGACGTTAACCGCGTCCTGGCAGGAAGTAGTCGCCACTATCACGAGCAGCAGGTATGACTATGTATGTCACAGAAGCCGCAGTAGGGGCACGCGGCGAAGGTGATGCTGCTTCCCCGAGTGACATGGTCGGACCCGCGAGGAAGCTCCGGGAACAACTGGAACATCCCACCACGGAAACACTACGTAAAATTTACACGAAGCGTGATTGAAGAAGGCTGTCCAAGCTCCGCACTTCCTTCACGCTTGGTCGCCACTAGGTCGAAGCTGCCTTAGCTTTTTTTTCAAGACACGGCAGAAAAGGACAAGGTTTCACTTGTGGAGATCCATCGACCACTACACCGGCGCGACGCAGAATGGCGAATGTAAGGAGTATGATTTGAAGTGCAAACGTGGGCGGAACATAACGGCATTTTGGGAGAACTTGGGAGCGGATGTCGAATGGACAAGCAGTTAGACGATGAAGCCTTTATTAAATTCAAGCATTTCTTAGCGAACTTCGGCGACTTTGAGCGTATCTATCTAGCTATCTATCTAGCTATATATCTATCTAGCCGCCTACGACATTGTGCTCTCCTGGCCGTACCTGTTAATGGGATTTATACCAAATTTGGTATGGCATAACATGACTGTATGACGAAATAAATGGCTGTTCATATCATGAAAACCATGACTAACTTCTCATGAAAAATATGATTTACATACCACGCTCATGGGGCGCTCGCGGCCGTTTCGGTAGCTTGATATACACCAAATTTGAGATTGAGACATGACTGTATGACGAACATAAATGACAAGTGGTAATATGGAAATCATGACTTGTCATGTGCGACATGACTTGCATTTCACGCTCATGACACGCTCGCGGCCGTTTCGTTAGCTTGATTTACACCAAATTCGGTATTGAGTGACATGATCAAGACGAACATAAATGACAAGTGGTAATATGGAAATCATGACTTGTCATGTGCGACATGACTTGCATGCCACGCTCATGGTGTGTTCGCGGCCATTTCGTTAGCTTGAGATACACCAAATTTGGTATTGAGTGACATGACTGTATGACGAACATAAACGACAAGTGGTAATTTGGAAATCATGACTTGTCATGTGCGACATGATTCTTGTATTCCACGCTCATGGCGCGCTTGCGTCCAGTTCGCTAGCTTGACATACACCAAAATTGGTATATCGCGACGTGACTGTATGACGAACACAAATGACAGGTCGTAACATGTAAAACAAAACATGACATGCAAATTATGTAAAGCATGATTTGCTCCTTCCTGGCTGCTTCGCATTATATCGATTCCCACAGTGCGTGGGATCTGCCAGCTTTTTTACGTAGTGTTATAAATATCTAGAATAGGAAACATACCTCTATACGTGGCATTTCTAGGTAATACTGGTAAATACGATAATGTTGATCCGGGTAATAAGATACGTGCTACATTTTATTCAGACCAATAAAGGACTATCAGGGCTAAATGTCGCAATGAAACTTAACCACCACTTGTTTTCCGGCTAGAAACTTTTTATTAATAGTTGGGCCCACACGCGTCGTATTTTCTTGTGACTAAAATATCGACATAGACACCAACAGTTTTGCAAAGCTTTTTGAGAAAATGGGAAATGCTTTTGAACAGGGCCGCACAAAAGAGAGGGATAAACGAAAAATTGGCTTGCTGTTCTTTTCTCTTTTCGTGATTCGTGAGGGTAGCAGGCGGCATAATGAATGGGAATCGCGTGACAAATTTCTATGGAAATCAGCTTATGTTACTAACCTATGTTTTCCAGGGCTTGGGACGGTCTTTGCATGCATGGTCAAAGTTGTTATTCGTTGAGAGAAACAAGGGGGAAAATTTTCTGCAGAATATTCCATCGCGCATCCTTCTCGCCTCCGTATCGTTCGCTGTCTCTCACCCTTCACATGTCGATCTTTCAGTCAACGCTCAGACCCGCCCATTCTGGGGTCTGACTTTGACTCCACCAGCGGCAACAGTGGTGGATGCTGTAAACCACGGTCCAGCTAGCCAAGGTCTTTGCACGTTCAACTTCTCAACCACTGTTGGCCATCGTTAACGCACGTGACGTTCTTTGCTTACGTGCACAGCTCGTACAGAGCGCCAACATAACTACCAAGACTGTGTTCCAGTACACCGTACTTCTAAGGAAGGATGTGGTCCTGCTGTGCTCCGGAACGACGACGGTAGATAAGTGTTTCCTGCATGCTTTCAATTTGCCCGTATCTTCACTTTCATTAGCATTAGAGAGAGAGAGAGAAATAACTTTATTGGGTCCAGCGGTTTGGGGACCAGGTCCCCGCTTAAAAGACGGCCAGTAGCCCTTGTGCCCTCGCGGCGTTTTCAGTCCAGCTGGATGGCCCCGGAGTTGCTCTTTCGGTTCCGAGCAGTACGGCCTCCAGCTGCTTCTTATTAGCCACATTGCGGCCCTGTCAAGGCACCTGAGGGCAAGGCCACAGAATGTGTCTCGAATCCGCCCGTTCCTCGCATAACGGACATTTGCCATGGCATTGACGCGATAGTGTTAAAGAGCTCGTTTCGCAGATATTCCGGCGTCGGCGTGGGCGTCATTAGTTGTCTGCGAAAAAATCATCACCTTGTCCGGGACAGAAAAATCGAGAAAGATGCAAATAAAATAAATAATAAAAAAAATTTCACATTTCCACGAAGTGAATCATGACGAGGGGGGCGAAGCACTGGAGATCGATCTTACCGTAAATCACCCGTGACATTGCCCACTCGCGCATGTAAATCAGTGACAACGCGTGTGTACAGTATCTACAATGCGTTTTTGCCGTTGAGCCGCCGCTTCCCGCGTCCTCAACACCGGGGTAGCAGCTTGTTGTCAGGCGTTGCCGTGTTGCATTTCGCGGGCGAGAGCGTGTTCACGATCGTTTTCATTCATGGCAGAAAGAGAATTTGTGTGGTCTGGAACACGCTTATTCTTCATCGTCATCAGCCTCATCGTCATCGTTATGACGTATAGTGGGTACATTCCATGTGCTGTGCCGTGATGGCAGAAAGAGAATGTGTGATCTGTAACGCGCTTATTCTTCATCGTCATCATCGTCATCCTCATCGTCATGGCATATAATGGTTACCTTGCATGTGCTGTGCCATGATGGCAGCGTCATCGTCATCGTCATCTGGCTACGGCGGACAATGGGGGGGACAGGCCTCGTTCATAAGATGCTTCGCATCTAATAAATAAATAAGGCATTGCAGCAGCAGGTCCCATCCCACATGCTTCCTATCTCTCGCATCAATTCGCAGCCTCTAATTTTTTCCGCTTGTCCGTCTTTCACCCAACGCTCAGATATGCACATCGTCGGGTCTGCCTTTTGACTCCGCCAGCGCCACAATTGTGAATGTAAGAGACCACGTCCCAGCCACAGTGCGTTAGGTTCGACATCTTGTCCACAGCACCTGTCGCTCTCGGCACCCGTTAGCGCAAGGGACGCACTTTAACTCCATCCGCAGCTCCTAAGATAGCGCCGCCATCACTATCGGAATTCTATTCCAGGGTCAACATTATGCTCCAGTGCCTTCCTCCTCCTACCCAAGAATGTGGTCCTATTGGGCTGCACAACGACGACGGGGTGTGTTGTCCAGCAGAAACTAGATGGCAGCCTCCGGGCGTAGTGTTGTGCCCTGATATGTGATGTGCTCCAAAGTCGGTGTTGCTTCGCACCCCGGACATTTGTGGCTGCATCTGTGAGGGTACATTCTGTGTAACCTGTGTAAATGTGGGAAAGTGTTCTTTCGCAGGCGACGCTAGTCCCCTGGTTGTCTCCTCTTTGAGGTTTGGGTGCCGGGGGGCCTTAGTTCGCCTACCTAGCCTTCGACAGTCGAGTATTTATCTGGGCGCGCCAGGTGTCGAAGTGTCCTGCTTGGCGATGTGCACAGTCAAACGTAACAGTCAAGAAACACTGTTGAGAGCAGTAGAAGAAAAGCTTATAGGACTGGCGAGTTCCATTTGTCGTCCGATGGTGCTGTCGAAAAGGTCGCGGATCTCCTCTCTGAAAGAGTTCCAGCATGTGGATGGGCTTATGGGCCGGATCCCATACATAGCTGGCACTGATCCGTTCATAATGGTTGAGTCATTTGCAGTCGTTAACCGCAACTTGAACGAAAAAGAAAACGCCATGATCCCGAGAACGAGGTAGGATTGTGTGGGTGGATGCCGCAGAATACACGGAAGGGGCTGCTGGGGAAGATGAGATTTCGCCTTTCAGATAGTACAAGTTTCATCGGAATACTACCATGAAACTTATGCTCTCTTTTTCGCTAGGCCCTTTATATGAATAGCTCGACGCATGCGTGTGGTATTTTCTTATGTGAATAAACTATGGATATGGACATGAACAATTTTGGAAAACTTTTAAGCAGCGGTTTCAAAGATTGTGCGCATGAAAGGGACCAGAAAGCGAATGAACGACACGTAGCTCTTTCTTTTTTGTTATTCGCGTGGGTAACCGGTGGGATAATGTATTTCCATAGCGTAAGTTTCAATGGGTATCACTTTACGTTACGAACCTATGAGGCCCTGGGTCGGGGCTCTTTTGCTGCCTCCTACGCAGGGGCAAGGCGTCTAATGGTTGAAAATAAGGGAAGAAAGGGAAAAGATACAGTGAAATATTCCATCGGACATCCTTTTTACCCCCCGCATCGGTAGCCCTCTCTCCGTTTTCGCATGTCAGTCTTTCAGTCAACGCTCAGATGCGCACACTTTCAACTACGCCAGCGCCACCATGGTGCATGTTGCAGGCCACGGTCCAGCGACGTTCTTGAAGGCTTAATTTGTTGCCCACAGCAGCTGTCCTTGTCGGCACTCGTGAACGCACGGGACGCACTTGGCTTCCCTCCGGACCTCCCACCATAGATATCGCCAACTTATACTATCAAGATTTCGTTCCGGTACGACCTACTTGTGGAAGGATGTTGTCCTGCTGGGTTCCAGAACGACGACGGTATAGATAAGTGTTTTTGCATGCTTTGAACTTGCCCGTATCTTTTGCGGATTGCCTCGTCGTGTCAGAGCCCTCTCATATAAGCTAAAACTTGGCTTTGTATTAGTGCGCGAGCGATTGCATCGTCAAGGACGTGTGGATAGTCCGTTGTGTACGTCTTGTGGCTCCTATGAGACACTTAACACATACCTTTTAAGGTGCGCCGCATTCGTTATGCAGCAAGCACTGCTCATCAAGAATTATGGACTTATTAGACCTAAGCTATTAGACATATGGTGGTTTTGGGACGTTAAACCCCGACAATTATTATTATTATATTATTAGACCTAAGAGCACGACCCTTGATGATTGCCTGTTCCCTGGGAGTATGCGCTGCTCGGCGTGACCAAGCCCATCGGGCCTTGTTAACTTTTTTAAACTAAACCGATTTGGCCTCGCGTTTACCGACACTTTTCTATGTGACTGCTTATTTGTGTTTGCGTATGTGTTATGCGTTGTTTATTTTCTTTCCGCTTTTCTTTCGTTTTTTCTTTTGTTCCTCCTATCTTCCCTTTCTCTGTGTTTCTTCCTTCCAGAAGGAGCAGGCAGGCGTTGTCAGCCTGTTCTCTCCCTATTTCCTTTGTGTCTTCGCGTTTTTTTGTGTATCCATACTAAATAATAATAATAATAATAATAATAATAATAATAATAATAATAATAATAATAAGAAGAAGAAGAAGAAGAAGAAGAAGAAGAAGAAGAAAAAGAAAAAGAAGAAGGGGACATGTTGAAAGAAGCGGTGATAGGTGGCGATTGTATAAAGATTTTGGGAAGATATTCCGAGAAAATACAGTCTATGATGAATAGGAAAGAAGAATTACCGAGGAGAAAGAACATTGATATTAGCAAGCAGTTGAGGCAGGGATGTCCGTTATCCCTGCTGTTGTACATGGTGAGGCTGGAAAGAGCGTTTGAAAGTAACAGCATTGGTTTTGATCTGTCACACAAACAGTCGGGCGTGGTGATAGAACAGTGGGCATACCCAGCAACGTCACTGGTGACGCCACAGCGAGGAATGCCGCAGTCACGCAGAAATCAACAAGTGACGACGTAGCCATTTTAATCAGCGCTGTGATGAGATGTTCTGGATGTGTGTGTGTGAGTGCGTAATTGTGTGTGTGTCTTATGCAAATATATAATGTTTTCTCATCTGCAGAACTGCGTCTGTTAAAAAAAATTACACCATCTCCCGCTAAAGGGAACCATGTGTAGATGTGAAGCAGCGGGCGCTAACGCTTACACTGGCGGCGGCGTTGACGCTGGCGCTCATCACAGCGTTGCGCAGGAGAGAAAACTGGGGAGGCGCAAAGCACGCAGTGATGGAGCGGTGTTTCCTACTAGAACATGCCAATCGCTGCTAATGGGCAATGAGAGACAGAAGACTCCGACTGGACACAGAGACCCGCAGTCCGCTCTTAGTTAACGCGCACGCTGCGAATTTTTATTGTTCAACAACGCACAGGAGAAATCTCCCACCAGCACCACCTTGTACGGGGTGGCCAGTGCAGCGCGAGCAGTCGGTTTTTTCAACCAAGAAACTCGCTAGCAGACGCTGCCTGCATCGGCGTCGCGAGGCGAGAGAGGGGGGGAGCGTAGGAGAGAGAGGGGGGACGCGCATGCGCAGTGGGAGTGTGGACGCCGCGGGCAGGGATGCCTAGAGGAGAGAGGGGGGGAGCGTAGAATGGGAGAGAGGGGAGGTGCATGCGCAGTGAGGGTGTGGTTGCCGCGGGGAGGGATGCCTAGAGGAGAGAGGGGGAGAGGAGGCTTTTTATTTTTATTTTTTTTAAAGGGTTTGCGCGCATGCGCAGTAAGGGTGGTCACGCGGCACACCACCTACACCGGATTAAGCTTCGCCATAAGATCCTTCACATCTAAAATTATGACCATCTCTGGTGAATTTCGCTAGGGTATCAATAGTTATCAATGCATTGTGTAAGTTCTTCCTTTTATGCTATGAGTCTATATAATATATTTTTTAACTCAATGACGCAAGTCTAATTACAGGCATTGGGAAGCGTGAAATTTTCTTTGTTTTTCGATCTCCTTTTGGAAATGTGCTTTGTTATCAGAGCAGCCTATGTATATTGTTGCAGATTCTCACTCTGAGATTATTGAGTGGTTTGTCGAAGTAGCCTGCTTGTACAAGAACTGGTAACGTTTCCGCATTTGTGCGGTGTAATCGCGTTTGCGTGTGTGGTATTTTGTTTATCTATGCTTTTCTTTCTCAGCACTTTCTTTTCTGATGATAACATTTGCAGAAGAGCCGAAGGGAAAATGTCTGACGTTCTCACTATTGTAGTGAAATACTGTGAATCTTGTGAATTCCGTGCGCGGAAGTGTATCAAAATCTTGAAATCATTTCGACCTACCAATCGTGAAACAGAATCGTCAATCACTTTTGAGATAAACTTATTCGCGATTCGTGCATTTGTGAGTTGCATCGTTTTAATGAGAGTCAACCAGGAAACTTCCTACAGAATTTCTTACTAGTTAATTTGGTTCAAAAGGACGATTAACTGAAGTATTGCTGTGCCAACTAGCTTTTCCGATAATATGGTACCTCCGTTTGTAATTATCAATTCATTATAGTATCGCCAATGGAAGTTATCCAAAAGGCTATAAATTCAGTAAACGCAACTTTCTTTCTTGACATATAGTTATAGTTTAAACTGTATACCCAGAGCAAAAAAAAAAATGTCTGGCATAACGTAGCCTTGGCCTGTGTTGCGCCATTAAAGGCTCAACTAAATAAACGAATGAAAAAAAAAACATGGTGGCTCCGCACTAGTGGTGTCCAAGCCTGAAGGATGAGCGGAGATGGGTGGCCTTTCTTGGTTTCTCTTTATTTTTCTTTCTTCCTTGTCTTTCTTTATCTTTTCTTTCTTTTTTCTTGTATCTCTATTTTGTATCTGTTCGTTTCCATTCCTTTCTCTTTCTCACTCTTTGTATCTTTATTTCTCTTTCTTCCCTTTCTTTCTCTCTGTCTCTGCTTCGTTCTATATCTTTCCATGTCTTTCTCTTCCTTACTATCTTTCTTTCTATCTCTTTCTCTCTGTGTGTATTTTCTCCTTTTATCTCTTTTTTTCCCTCTCTGTCTGTCTTTAACGTGCTTCACATGCTCCACTTCACCGAGAAGAGCTTTCATTTAACGCTCGCACCTGCTGTACTCGGTAGTGGAGCTTGTCCAGTTCCCGTGGCGCCTACCTACCTGCGGTTTTTATTTTATTATTTTTTTTTACAACACCGCCCAAACTACGGCAAGCTACAACAGCTTCGCTGTTGCAAAATGTCTGTCATAACATAGCCTTGGCCCATATTGTGTCATTAAGGTTAACTAGATAAACGAACGAAAAACAAAGTTTGAAATTCAACCAGACGGAGTACGGAGCAACTGCGCACTACGAAACAATAAACGCACCTGCGACTGCAGCATCGGTATGGAGACAAACCTCGGTGCATTCATAACAAAACACGACCACTTTAACCAGCTGCACTCTGTCATATCAGCCTGGGACTTTCAAAACGCAAGTGCTATTCATGAAGAAGACAACGTCATCCTCCGCTTGACGGCTGAAAACAAGTCCAATTAAAACAACCGAAGGATGTTTACAAGATCTGCAGGAGGGGCGCCAGGATTTGTTAATCAAGGGGTGGGGTAAGCGAAGGACACCCGCGATGAAAAAAAAAAGGAAATAAAAAAAAACTTTAGTGGTTGTGGTTGTCAACCATATTTTCAATACACCAGCATTGTTCATCGTAACAGAGATTTGTCCACTCGCTTGATTGTTGAGGCAGCGGAAATAAAACACGAGGACATTGGATGTGCTAGCGCGCCGCCTATTTCACTTATTGAAGAAGAACTTCGCTGTCTTGATGGTTGCTTGATACAAATGGTAATGATAGACTTGGCACGTACGGTTGTTTGTATTCCTTTCACCTATATCTGCATGAAAGCGATTGCAGTTTGTCCTTTCTGTATCCGTCCTTCGTAAAGTGTTGTGCTGCCTACAATCAGGGTTGCCGTTGGGTGGACATGAAAAGGCGCCAGAACTCACGCCAAAAGTAGCCAAAGTAGCCATGTCATTTGATATTATCGCCGAATTTCTAGCCAAATCGAACAGAAGCGGTATTATCAACAGAGTCTTTACTGTTGATTAATAAATAAAACCATTTTCAATAAGTAAAACCACAAGTTTAAAAAAGAGCTATGGCGCCAACTGGAAATTATCGTCGCCAACGGGGTCCAAAAGTAGCCAATTTGACGCAAAGTAGCCACCAACGGCAACACTGCCGACAATGATGGATCGTTACTAACTATCCCGATGTAATTGCTGTTAAGTAATTCCCTTCGGGTGTGGGTGGTTGGTTGGGGGGGGGGGGGGAGCAGGGGGGTCTTATGCGTTGTGTTCTGAATATATTTGAGCGAATGGGGGGGAGAAGCGATAACTTCGGGGGGGGGGGGGGGGGAGGCAACCACACCCGCTTCCCCCTACACCTTTGGGGGGCACCACCCATGAAGATCCATCCTCCACTATAGAAAAGGCAGCAGGAATCCTCTGCAAAGCGCTCTTCAGAGACGCGCACACTCCCGGTGTATTGTTTTGCATATCATATCCCCGCTGCCCTCGCGTTCCCTCTACACCCTCGCCCGTATTCACTTACGTGTAAGACAGGACGCCCGAAACAACCTGCCTTGCCATCTGTTCGGTGTTTATCGAATGCGCACAGCTGAGCCTACGTAGCCGCGCCGGCTGGAGCTTATTGGTAGACGCACTTGTTCGCCGACGGTGTCGCGTCACGGAGAGTATTGCGTTTTCTTTCTTTGTTTTTGCTTTGTTCTCGTTAAAAACGCGCGCGCACTTGGGCATCCACACAGCAGCAGCTTTCTCGATCCTTTCTTCGGAAGAAGCGAAATTACGCGAAGAAGAAATCGAAGAAATAAAAAAGAAAACACGAAGCAGGTGGCTCTGCCGCGACACATACAGCTGGCGCATCCGCCGCACGAACCCTCGGCTTGTTACGCTCTCAGCTTTCGAGCCGGTGGGCGAGGGGGGGAAGCACAATAAGGCCATCAGTATGCTGCTCTTTTTGGCGAGCAGCAGGTGTCGTACGCACGCGCGCTTCCTTCCCCAGTCGAGGCAAACGCGCCGAAGAAGACGAGAAGAGACATGTGTTTCGTTAGTACGGTACAGTAACGTTCATCTGTGTGCGCGGTGCTCCGAATGCGACGAGAAGAGACATGTGGTTCGACAGTACGGTGCAGTAACGTTCGTCTCTTGTGTACGGTGTTACCTTCCTATCACGTGCGCTTCGGCTTCCGCAAACAAGTGCACGCTGTAAGTAAAGGACTTCCTGCACGGGCCATGTACCACGCGGGATCGTGTACGCGTTCGAGAAGCGTCGTTCGCCGAACAAGCGATCGCAGCTCGCCTAGCGTCCATCTCCCGAGTTCCTCGCTACAGCGAACGACGTTGACGTAGGACCTGCAAGAATCTCGTGGAACCATCGTTTCCTCGAAGGTTCAAACGGTGACGACAGCGCTTCAAGAGGGCGACGGCATCACTTGAAGACTGCACACCTTGTTCACCTTGGTCCCACTGTTCGTCGAAACAAGCTAACGTTGTTCGTAACACGGTCATCATCTCCGGAGCTGTTTGCTACACACACACTACGACAGTGAGTTTAAAAAGTGATCGATTTGTTGTCCCTACCGATGGAGCTACGGCAGCGTGCGGTGAGGTCGACGTCTTCGGATCCGTGAACGCTTCACCGAACACGATCTTGGTCTACGATCACCAGTCTCTGAACAAAAGCATCCCTGTATCCATTCACTACAACGCGCATCTACTGAGCGAATCTGAAAAAAGCCGTCCTTTTCGCCGCTTTTGGCGAAGTCAGCGCACCAAGCGGCCGACGTCTCAGGAAAACCAGGACCCTTCATTCTCCGAAGTCTGCAACGTCATAGCCGTTACTCTCGCAGACGTATTCAACGCGTCAAGCTTGTCTTTTCGAAGACTCGCTTCCGGTTGGAGCTGGGCAACTGCGAAGGCGAGTCTCAGACGGTGTACTTCATCGTGACTTCAGATGGCGCCCCGCGCACTAGGCTTGTCGACCAGCTGCGCGGTATAACCTCAGAGTGAGCGAATGCAGCGGCAAAAGCGTTATTGACGTCGTTCATTCAGACCCATGGCTGACGCCCGACGCATGCGCAGATGCGCGAAGGGCCTCCTGTGAGCGTCGAGACCTTACTGTTTACTTTATACGTAGTCCTGTATGTTTTTTTAAAGCTCTTGTTACTATAACATTTGTGAAATGATTCACCACGAGTAGAGCTTGCCGTATTCTGAGGTCGGCATTTAAAGGGCAAGTCGAACTACGAGCGCGTTCGTGGAAACGTCGACAGCTGTTACTTCAAATAGAAACAAAACAAGAAGAAGAGACTGAACTCACAAAGGAAAGTGTCAAAAGATTGACGCGTTTACGACGAGCTGTGCGTATCACTATAGCACGAACGGAAGAGCCTCAGACGTCCGCCATTCCTCAAACTCGCTTACCGGCCTGCGCTCTTTATCGCATTTGACGCGCCATACACGCGTACGTGTCTTTTACGTGTTCGACGCTAGTGCGTTAAACTAGTACGTCAGGTTCGAGTTGTGAATTCACGCTTTCTCGAGCCCTTCAACTCGCCGAGATACCAACGTGCCTGCGACGCCAAGTCTGATGGTAATGGGCAATCTGATCTTGAGATAACGACAGTGACAACAGTAACGCTGCAGTAAAGTCCGAAGGTGCCGTAACTAAAGAACGGTTAGTTAGTATAACTCGTTGCACTGTAGTTACGTGCAGCACTGCACATGATCTGGCGTCGCAAAGCGGTAAGGAGTGAATGAACTTCGCTGCGAAATAACCAGGCTGGTCGGTAACCGAGCGCCTCGTAGAAGAAGAAAGGAATGAAAAGTGACGTCACGCGAAGAAGCTGCCATTCTTCCATACCTATTACGTCGTTAGTCGTGCGAACCTGAAACGCGAACGCTATCCTCCAGATATTTCCAACAACCAACGCCTTTGATGAAAACTCGAAAGTTACTGACCTCAGCTGGGAGTTTTCTTCTGCCTTAACTGTATTGGTCAGTCATCTGTAAACTGCAGACAACCTCATGACACTTTATGTGAGCGGCGAACGCCCGAGTTTCAAAGGTTGCGAAGAAATTGACAGAATATAGACACGAGAGCGAAAAAATTCGATGTTTGCAATCTGGGGTGCCGTTTTAAGAAGCCAGCGAAACGTTGAACGTTCGACCGGGGCCTATTCGCATTAAATCTAGAATTTCGTTGTCATTTTCTGCCTCTCCGATTTTGTTTCATATTCTGTCGTTCTTTCCGCGAGTGTCCATTGCCACGCCACGCAAGTCAGCAAAGTGACGTTGCAAAAGCCTACCAAGTAGCTCCGGCGAGGTGAACGCATTTGAGTCGCCGTCCTGTGTAGTGACGTCACACACTTTTGAAGGGGTTATAAAACCTGTAAAGCACGGGAAGACGCCAGGCCGTGTAAGAAGAAGCTGACATAGAGGGGGGTTTAAGAAACGATCGCGGTACTTTGTGCGTCTTCTTTTTTTTTTTTTTATTGTGTGAAAGGTTGACAGTCATAAAGGCGGTTTGTGATACACAACACGTCCAGAGCTGTGATTCAGACGACGCTTTTTTTTCGGAGTGAACGACTCCGTATTCCGTCCTTTCAATCGTCCGAGCAGTATTTTCAGTTCACAACGGGATACTGAACCCGCCGTTACGACGTGTTTACAGAGAAAGCCTATCATGTGCGGAAAAAAAAATTATGAGAGCGATGGCACCGCACTTCCTCTGAATTGATTCAATGAGTCCTTGTTTTTTTATTCGAGTATATTGAACCAAGAGGCCCAGCGAACGACCCCCCGCATTGAGTGGCGGTTGTCAATCGCAACTTCAAGATGTCAAGGAGTCAAAGAAGATGTGAAGTTCTGCTGAATTTCTAATTTCTATAGGAACACAGGGAACGAAGGCTGGGATCGATTCGAAGGTCACTGCATAGCCGCACTCCTTTATTACTTGCACCTTATCGAATAACCCTCAAATACATGCTAAATATATAACGCCTCACGTGTTTGCAAATGAAATACACTAGTGTTGATTTCCTTGTTTTTTTTTTCAACACACAAGGCGGTCTACCGATAGCAACGTACTAGTCTGTGGTGGTTTTAGCACACCGAACCGAGTGCCTGAACTTCAAAGCTCTTTTCTCTTTTGAGTATCCGGCTCCTACTACGTGCCTGCATTTTTACTACGTGAAAGAAAGCTCAACTCTTTTATTCAACAAGCTAACCAAGCTGATCAGTGCGCGCGAACGAACCGGCAGCGGACAAGGGTTGCTGCTACAGTGTAGTTAAGTGCAAATATCTAGCGTCGTCGAGCGGTTCTGGTGCAGTGCGACGGTGTATGTGTGCCAATCTGTTTTCGAGCGGGTGTTGCCCCGATCTGTTCCGGCTCGCCCCCCGGTGTAGTGACGCAATGGGACATGTGGTCGGCGCCATTTCGCAGGACGTCCGGAAGCTACAACTTCGTGGTCACCACAGCGGCTACAAGGTCAGTTTGTTATGCTTCAGCTTTGGAAATGACTGCAGGGTTGCCGTTGGTGGCTACTTTGCGCCAAATTGGCTACTTTTGGACCCCGTTGGCGACGAAAATTTCCAGTTGGCGCCATGGCTCTTCTTTAAACTTGTGGCTTTACTTATTCAAAATGGTTTTATTTATTCATCAGTAAAGACTCTGTTGATAATACCGCTTCTGTTCTATTTGGCTAGAAATTCGGCGATAATATCAAAGGACATGGCTACTTTGGCTACTTTTGGCGTGAGTTCTGGCGCCTTTTCACGTCCACCCAACGGCAACCCTGGAAATGAGCCCACAGACGATTTTCGGTCACGAGATAAACTTCTTGTGTAAGCTATATATCTAATTGCGTCATTAGGGAGTTATAGTACTGCGTACGTAGCGTCCGTAATGGCGTTACTTACGTAAGAACGCTGCGTTTTGCATAGTGCTCATGAGCAGTTCTGCGCACGCGCTCTATGGCAAACGCGACGTTCTTACGTACGCAACGCCGTTAGGAACGCTACTTACGCAGTACTAAAATACGCTGTTCTCGCCGTGTTAGAAAATACGTTACACTCGAAAACGTTTTGTGGCAGGGAAGGTTCAAGCGTTAGCATTGTGACAGGTGTCCTGCATCAGGGGCGTAGCCAGAAATTTTTTTCAGGGGGGGGGGGAGGGGGACCTTCTTGATTTCGGGGGGTGCACCGCCCTGAAATGGTCATTTTTCTCTCGGCATGCCAATGGCGGAAAAAAATTTCGGGGGCCCATGGCTACGCCACTGTCCTGCATGCGTCACTGCACCGTGTATATCAGCAAAATACGACAACACCATCTGTTCAAATGCTTTATTGCCGATTTATAGTCATTATATCTTCGCACTTTCATACCTGTACGTATTGCATTCGCTCAAACACGGGAACGCAAAGAAAGAACAGAAAGAACGTTTGCACTCGCTTGCGTGTTTTACGTTATGCATTGCATTGTAACAACTGTTAGAGAAGTATTATATGGCGCAGAAATTTTTTGGTTGTATCGAATTTCTTTACAAACGCATGCCTCGCACTTAACGCTTACACATGTCTCGCATAACATGGCTTACATATGATATTTGCCTCCATTTTATTGCGATAGCAATTATATGGACACTCTCGGCTGATTTTCGCCGTCTGTCCACGCCGTCCGTCGACGCCGTCATTCCAGACCACCTAACGAGGGTTTGAACCAGCGACCCCTCGCTCCGCAGCCTGCTAGCCAACACAGCTACACGCCATGCTCGTGCCAGCGATATAACGGCGAGCTGTTCATATGCACCATTTGCCGCTCGCGGTACGCAGATCTCGGAACAGCTTGAGCGTGTTTTCTATCACGCAACGCTTTTACTGTTTCTTTCAAATTGAAAACTGCCCTTTAGATGTGCACGAAAACGTGGCTCCCTTCTGTACCACTCATGATGTAGAATGAAAGAAAGGAACACCGGGCACGCGTCAGACGCCACCGCGTGGCAGGAGACGCAGAGGGGTCATTCCACGTGCCGCAGTTTAAAAGAAAAAGAAGTATCAAACAGCGTCGAAAAGTCATATAATCATATAATCAATCCTTGGCCAATCCCCCCTGAGTGGGTATGAGCCATGTCAGAGGCAACAGTAACAACAGCGTCGGCTTCTCCATTGTGGACACTCGCAGCGCGTTGCTCAAATACAAACACGTAACAACTGCGACAGTTGTTAGTTCACGCTTGTCTTCTTTGTGCTGCGGCGGCGCGTTGCAAGGTTGCAAGCAAGGAGGTTGGTTGCAAGTATCGAGCTGCTTGTCGTTCTTCGTGTGACAAACTAATTTCTTGCTATCGCATTCATTGCTTCGCCCCAGTGGCGAAACTGTGACTTTTTTTCTCATTGCGCAGATGATTCACAACAACGTATGATTTCTATCGGCTGTGAACCTATAATGTGGCGCAGTACCAATATATGGTGTTCATGTTCCAGGTCGCGCAATTAAAACGAACCTAATGGAACGGCAGCATTGTTTTGGGGAGCCCAGTCACGTGCGCTGTTCGTTGCGGCTGCTTTTCCGTCATTACTGATGAATCTGCGCCACGCTCGTGTATCATTTCAAGGCTACCGTGCGACCACTATGTTTACAAGTTTACATGACCATGTGCTTATAATACCACGTGTTTATGAGACCACGTGTTTATGAGACCACGTGTTTTAATGACCACGTGTTCAATCTTCGTGATTCCGGAACTCCAATGACGATGAACGGTTCATGATGCCTGAGTATTAGACATTTTGTATCACAAACATTCCTCCAAGTCTGCACCCACATTGTCTCCATAACGTTGAAGCAACGTCTTCAACGGGAAGGCAACATTGACAACGTTGTAGCAACGTTGCGCGAACACTTATTGCTACTAGGGCAGTTTCTTCGCAGTATATTTTCGCTGGGTTTCGTGTATGAACGTCAATTCATGTCGCAAAGCGTGTATATTGTTCTGTGATGCCGCCGAAAGCTTGACTTATTAATTTCTTGTGAGGCTGCCGTTGGTTTGATTCGTTCAGACTGCTTCGAGATTTTCTTATCTGCGAGCATTTTAATCGCAGGAAAAGGAGCTTCACGTTCTTGTTTTTTGGGAGCATGTAGCGATTATGAGCTGCAGTCAGCACGCGTTCAAGGCTCATTCAGTTGCTGGAATTCTGTGGTTGGCGGTGGTTCGGATATACCCGTTACCGACACGTACTGCAAAGATTACCTGTGTCGCGGGCGTGTGCCCCGCGTGTCGTATGTGTCACGTCATCCGGTGTCGAGCACTACCTGCACATGTAGGGAACTTTCAGGAACTCAAAAAATAATTGAAAGCTGTCAGGTTCCGGATGGATTTACGACTCGTAGTGAGTCATTGGCATCAGTTGCCCAATTTTACCAATCTTCTTTGGTGCTTGAAGTTGATGTGGAAGTTACTCGATATTGACGAATTATCATCTTACATTCCTTCAAGATCCGTAGGATGCAAACCTACGCATATCATGAATGTGTAGGTTTACAATTCATTGATGTTTACAGTCCGTTGAACGTAAACATTTTGCTTCGTACACACGCGACATAGTTGCTGACCACGTTTCCAAGAAACAGCAATATAAGTTGCTTGTTTATATGCCCTCAGCTGAACATTGGGCAGGAGGTGCTGGCTTGGGCTTCAGAAAAAATGAAACACTCAGCCAGCCCTTTGGTCGTGAGTTTGAAACATTGCAGTTTAATAGCGTCGTTATGTGATGTATACCCAGTGCCCCTTAAACGAAAGGCTCATATATAAAGTACGACTCACAAATCATTGTTGCAAAGAAACACGCTATAAAGTGCAGAAGGGTCAGGACTTTCAAAACGTCTTCCTTTTATTTAAAGTTTTAGTTTCACGAGCTTTTCACGGATGAGTGCCTAATCCCACGCTATGATCAGTGCAGTTTTAAACAGATTGCTACAAAAGCAGGTCTAACATGATCTGTGCAATCCAAGTGCGTCAATATGCTTGTGTAGACATGCGTAGATTCAAGACGAGGGCACTGAGAACGTGTTTGCGAAAGTGCGCTAGGAAATACGGCAGAAATGCACGTTATATTGGCAATTTTTTTTCCATGAAATGGCCTCAATGCGAGCGTGCTCAACGCGATTCCACTACAAAACGAGCATGAAAAGACGCTAGGGGGGGGGGGAGGGGTTCCTCGAGCAGCAACTGTGAACTTTGATTTCACAGGCGCTGTCGCCATCGCTGGTGCGCGAGCTATCTCGCTATCTGGGCAGCCATAAGCGGGCGGCTCGTATACCCTTCTACGTGCTGCGCTCTCAACGCGAAGAGACTGTGCGAAAAGTGTCCCTGGAGTGGCCGCATTCAGACGCTGCGCCGTGCTCCCTATTGGGCTGCAGAAATTAGGCGTCTCATTCTTCTTCTAACCACCAACACACATTCTCTTACACCAGCGTTTTGTAGAGTTGCGTGAGATCCAACAGAGAGAGCTGCCAGCCTGACTTCGTATAACATTACAATTGTTGCTATCGCATTCATTGCTTCACCCTTGCGGTGAAACTGTGACTTTTTTTTATTCGACAAACCTTTGCCTCGAAAAGCAGGTAACATTCACTGTGTATTTATTAGCGGAGAGGGCAGCCATCTGTCGCTTAAATTTAATTGGCTTACGAAACACGCCGGCACATGTACACATGTACGTGTTGCACGTACACATTCCAGCGTTACCGCTGCGGCTCGCGTGAATTCCATAACGCGCTGACCTTCTCCCGTCGCGCTTCGAATGTGACAAGAGCAACGGAAAACAGTCGAAAATGTTCAGATGCACTCAGCTGCGGCCTGCACCAAGCAATAGCGCGCATCGCTTAATGTCGCTTTCAACGTTGAACTGAGCAGTGAAATTGCACTTGCTTGCTCACCTGTGTTCTGCTGAGTTGTGCTGTAATGTGTGTACTGAATGTTAGAAGTTTGTTTGCATTTATTTTTTGACTTTTTTGAACTCGTGATATTTTTTTCTCTTTTATTGCGATAGCAATTATATGGACACTCTCGGCTGATTTTCGCCGTCGCCGTCTGTCGACGCCGTCATGTCCCGGATATGTATATGTATGTGTATATATAAAAAGGCATAAAGAAAAATAAATGAGTAGAAAAAAATTCCAAACCACCTGACCACGGATTCGAACCAGCGACCCCTCGCACCGCAGCCTGCTGCGCTAGCAAACACAGCCACACGCCATGCTCGTTCCAGCGTTATAACGGCGAGCTATTCATATGTATGATTTGCCGCTCGTGGTACGCAGATCTCGGAACAGCTTGAGCGTAGTTTCTATCATGCAACGCTTTTACAGTTTCTTTCAAATTGAAAACTGCCTTTGAGACGCGCACGAAAAAGTGGCTCCCTTCTGTACCACCATGATGTATAAGAAAAAAAAGAACACCGGGCACACTTGGCGTCAGACGCCACCGCGTAGAAGGAGACGCAGAGGGGTCATTCCATGAGCCGCAGTTTAAAAGCAAAAGTATCAAACAGCGTCGAAAAGTCATATAATCATATAATCAATCTTTGGTCAATCCCCCCTGAGTGGGTATGAGCCATGTCAGAGGCAACAACAACAACAACAACAGCGTCGGCTTCTGCATTGTGGACACTCGCAGCGCGCTGCTCAAATACAAACACGTAACAACTGTGACAGTTGTTAGTTCACCATTACCCTGTGTATACCTATGCGTCCTTTTCGAGCTTCCTTCTTTGTGCTGCGGCGGCGCGTTGCAAGTATCGAGCTGCTCGTCGTTCTTCGCGTGACAAACTAATTTCTTGCTATCGCATTCATTGCTTCGCCCTAGTGGCGAAACTGTGACTTCTTTTTATATTGATTTTTGAAAAGCATGAAGTTGTCGCCAGTTGAGCAACTTCTGTTTTGGCATCTATGCTAACAGTACGGATAAATTAAATAATAATAATAATAAAAGTAACAGCGTTAGCTGGTGAAACGCGGTCACAGAGAAAATAACCGCCTTCAGGCGCGAATTCGCCTTTTCCATTTCCCTGTGCTGCCCTCTGCTGTTTTGGTTAGGGTTTTGGTAGGGGCTGAGAGGTGGTATTGCTAGAACGAAAGCCTCCGAGACCAGCAGGCGTTTTGCGACATTGCCTGCTAGGGAAAGAGCGTATGCGCCGGGACATCGTGAAAAAGGAGGATTATGATGCACTGTGTCAAATTTGCAAAGCATAATTCCGGAGCACTCAATATTACGTTCCTAAGAAAGAAAATGAAAGGATGTGTTGTTTTGTGTGAGTTTTAGCAAGTAGTCGTAATTACCACGTAATTAAATTTGATTTTCCCGCAGTCGGTCGCGTTTTATTTTTACATAAAAAGAATGAAACCAGGCTCAAAATGTCAGAGCAGTTATTTTTGGTTGTAATCATTTCAAGGAAAGAAAAAATGATGCTTTTGACGTTGGTCCTGAAACGCGGCACGCCGAACGACCCGTCGAACATCGGAATGCCTTCACCAAGGTGATTGTTTACACAAATACTCAGCATATTGTGGTTGAGTAAAGACATATACTGACTATGCCGGAGGTTCAAATAATCCATTGAGCAATGTATCTTTTTTGGGAACAAGTCGACTCAACTGGCCGAAGCAGATTGCGGACACAAACGTATTAATCGCTGCTGAAGGCGATAAAGACAGTATACTATAATCGTTGGGTTGTGACATACCAAAATGAAAATACAGTAAACAGTAAACGTGTCAGCATAATAATTATAATTTTGGGTATTTTGTTTCCCAAAACTACGATATGATTATGAAAGACGCCGTAGTAGAGGGCTCCGGAAATTTCGCCCACTTAGAGTTCCTTAACGTGCTCCTGAATCTAAGCACACGTGCCTCAAGCATTTCGCCTCCGTCGAAATGCGGCGACCGCAGCCGGAATTCGAACCTGCGACCTTCGGGTCAGCAGTCAGACACCACTACCACCATCACACCACCGCGGCGGGTAGTACACGTTTCATTCTATCGGCCAATGCTGCGCACAATGCCAGAAAGGAATGAAACGCTTTCGATGTTCTGCAGCTGTTACACTCTTGTAACGCAATAAGGCGTAAGCCAAGCGACACTTAATGATAACAACTAACGCTCCAAAACCATGATGTGATTATGATGAACGTTGTAGTGCAGGGCTCAGGAAAATTTGACCACCTGGTGTTCTTTAACATGAATTTCACATCGCACAGTACGCGGGACCCCTAGCCTTTTGCCTCGATCGAAATGAGACCACCGCGACCGGGATCGAACCCGCGACCTTCGGGTCAGCAGCCGAGCACCGTAACCGCTATAGCACCGTGGTGGACTTTTCTAGCTACAATTGCGTTACGTATCCTGTCGCAGGGCTGGGGTTATACCCTTTGCATGACTCAGGGAGCTGCAGCAGGGAGCACACACGCGGCGCTGAGACGAAGTCCGTGAACGCCTCCCAGAGACACAACTGCATAAACGTATGTTAACGTCTTCATGCCGATGGGTTTCGATCTGGGTCAGACGCATAGAAATTAAGCGTGGCCTCAGCAGTCCGTATTGGTGAGCCGTCTTAGACTCCTGGTGACTGGCACTTTTCAAGTACTTTTAAACGATAATGGAGAGTTTTAGTATAGCGGGAAACGCTTACGTTAGCGTTAGCGTGAGCCTCAACGGTAACGCTAAAACGGAAAGCGCTGCGTGGCAAACAGTGGTCTTTCAGTACAGCGGGAGGCATTCCCGCTAACGCTAACGCAAGCGCATACGGCGCCATCTAGACAAAAACACTAAATGCACTGTAGAATCCACAAGTGCACCACTAACTCGAGCTTCAGGATCCAAAGTCACCACTGCTGCGTCTCCGTGCTGCATTTGGTTCGGTGTTCTGTCTGGCGGCCCGAAACACATCACTTTCTTTCGATATATACCGCAATGGAGTATTCTTCAAGACCCTGTAACCTGTCTCGGATTGACATGTGGCCATATTTGCCTTATCTTGGAAACAGGTGAATGAATACAGCGTCGCCATCTCTGCGCGGCTACCAAAAATATGAGCGAACCTCGTGAACAAATTTTGTTAGGCCTACTACACCGCTAATCGACAACGTATCTGGAAAACAGAGCTATTTTATCGGCAGTAAACGGCTGCCGAAGCCTCATTACTCAAATCTAAATCAAATACAAGCATTATTTAGGAGTGAATGAGCTTAATAATGCAGGCCGACGACTAGAAAGATTCGAAGTGGACGGCTCTCGCTTCAACAGGCACCGCCATCTTGCCCTACGTACGTAATCTCTTGCGTGCGTTAGCGTTGAACGCTATATTCCAGAAATAGCGTACGTACTTAAGAGCTGGGGCTACGTTTACGTACTGCGCATGCTCAATGTGGAGCACGCTACGCTAACGCTAACGCTAAATCCTTGCGTTTGCTGTTTCCCGCTATACTAAAACTCTAATATTGAATGCGAATATGTTTTTCTTAGGCCTCATCTTTTGTCCGTACTGTCGTCTGAAGACAACTACATACTTTCCAAGAAGTTTGTTTGCTGTAGCACCTTTCTATTTACTTACATATCCTGTGCCATTGCCCTCAATACAGCTCCCAATACAGCTACCGTCTACGCGCGTACGTACGTACATACGGACGGATACTCGTATGTACACAATTATAATTATTCCATGGCAATATCCTCCTGCAGTCACACATCTGCTAAACCTCTAGGAGATACTTTGCCCAAATCTGCCGCTCAGAAAAAGAGTTACGATTAAAAAAAGAAAAGATACAAGCCTTGCCTGACCCGTACGAGACGGTGCACTGACTACTGCCATTACACAACGTGTCGCGAGAAACAGGAATAGAATCGTGCCTGTGCGGCCATCTTTGCTATCCGCATCAGAAAAGCCCAGCAGGCTAGCGATCACGGTTCGTCGAACTCGCAGTCTCGGCACGTTCTCTTTTTTTTTCTCTCTCTCTCTCTGATCGCTGCTTCTTGTAGGACCGCCTTAGATGCCGTAACAGAGCTCTTACTTTCATTGCGGTGTACTTTCGTCTCCAGTGCCAGTGACACGTGCGTCTGACATCCGCTGCACGCGCGTCGTCGTTGGGAAAGACGTCGCCCCCCTTATGACGTAGTCACCGACTGACATACCCACGCCCGTCACGCTGCGTTGACACTGGAACGAGCGCTTTGAACGCGCGCGCTGATGTAATCGGCGCCCTGACTCTAACTCTGTTATGGCGAAAGCCTTAGATGCTTCATCAAACGCCGAAATGGACCGTCGGCGGCGTCGGCGTCACCACGGGTGGTGCAAACAATAATCCTACGGTGACGTCCCAGTATGACGTCGTCGTGGCGTCACACATCACCGAAACTCATGACGTCACGTGACGTCACAGATTGTCAACGCACGTGACACCGTCCGTGACGTTATCACGTGACATCGCCGCTTGGTCATAGATGGGCCCAGGGTTGCCGTTGGTGGCTACTTTGCGCCAAATTGGCTACTTTTGTACCCCGCTGGCGACGAAAATTTCCAGTTGGCGCCATGACTCTTTTTTAAACTTGTGGTTTTACTTATTCAAAATGGTTTTATTTATCCATCAATAGTAAAGACTCTATTGATAATACCGCTTCTGTTTTATTTGGCTAGAAATGCGGCGATAATATCAAATGACATGGCTACTTTGGCTACTTTTGGCGCGAGTTCTGGCGCCTTTTCATGTCCACCCAACGGCAACCCTGGGATGGGCCGCTCCAGGAGGCAGTGCAAAAGCAGGTAAGATGTAGAAAGTATGCAATACGTTATGTTGGGCCAGTTGGTGCATCGTTATTTGAAATACGTGGCGCAAGGTTACTACTGAGAAGAGACAAGAAGGGACAGAAAGAACGCCAAGAACGCCAGAAAGAACGGCGTTCTTTCTGTCCCTTCTTGTCTCTTCTCAGTAGTAACCTTGCGCCACGTATAAAAAAAAAAAAAAAAAAAAAAAAAAAAAAAAAAAAGTCTGCAATGCTTCTGGATACTGGCGGCAGTGCAAAACGACATTAGGTGCAGAAAATTTTCGGCGAGGGGTGGCGGGGTCAGTACATAGACTGAGGAGAAAATTCAGGAAATGGCTTTCGCTTTCAAGCCGCCTTAGGCGATGAAAAAAACAAAGTATAAGAACGTATCAATAATGTGGTCAAACAAAAGTTTCCCCTCACTTAGTCCCGTGATTGTGAAGACATTTTCTCAACAGAATCACACCATCTTTTAACTGAATAGGGCGCGCACACAGAAACGGACACTAGAAGAAGAAAACGCACACCACACTTTCTTTCCAATAAACTTTAGTTGCGAGTGGCGCTTATGTGGTGTGCGTTTTCTTCTTCTAGTGTCCGTGTCTGTGTGCGCGCCCTATTCAGTTAAAAGATGAACCAATACCAACTAGCCCAATTAGCCGTGCTACTGCAGAATCACACCATTAGTTAACGTGATATCAAGAGTGCACTGCACACGGGACCCATGCGAGTCCTTCCTTTTTTATGTAAAAAAATTTTTTTCTCGAAAGTTTCTGTAGTTACCGTACGTCGACTGCATCGCCCCACGAATTGAGTCAAGCGTCCAATCGATGGAATTAATCAGCGATTTACGGGGAATTTATTTCCGCGTCTGAGAAGCCCGGTTCTCTTTGACTTGGGGTCGTTATTATTTGCTCTTTCATGGTACCGAGGCAGTTTCCCAGACGCTAACATGCCGCTACAGCCAATCGGAAAACCTCTTTTCACTTTTGACATAACGAAGGCGTGCTCTCACTTGAAACCGCTTAGCGCACCAAGACAAACACAATGCAAACGACGCACAAATCTATTTTGTTCTCTTATATTGGTGCGCTCACCACTTTTAGTGTGTCACTGTACCAACTCAGATCAAATCAAATCAAATTTTATAATTTCACAAGGACAGTGTGCAAGATAAGGATATACAGAAGGAGGTCCCGTAGTATGAACTGAAATGGGACCTCCTGTGCAATAGAAACATAAATATTTGATTATCAACGACAGTAGCAAAAATAGTGAGATTTAAAAAAAAATTATAAATAATGAGCTACAGATACAACGAAATGACGATGTTAACACCAACTATGTGTCTTCGGAAATGTAAACTATAACCGGCTGTGAACTAGCTCAGACTCTGCCTCTACTTCACTACTCTCTGTCCTCAAGCTGCCAACGCGTGTATTTCTCGCGTCCGTTAAACCGGGCTCCCAAAACTTGTATATTCCGGTGGCCAACGCCTCAAAGGAATGACGCAGAGTCGACACCCTGAGGAGCTAAGCATAAGCAGTCAACGTCATTCGGACGTATCGCTCACGTTTAATCGTGTTATCGTTGTTATTCCCTAAATAACACCCACGCGGATTGTACTATAATGAGAAGAGACTTGGTGTCGAGGCAGCTCCTCCGACACTAACATGCCGCCACAGCCAATCGATAAATCTGTTTTTACATTTCAGTAAACGTCAGTCTTGTCTCTGTTCTCAAGCTGTCAACGCGTGTATTTCTTGGCTCCACGAAACTAAGCTCCCGAAACTTCCACAGTGCGGCGACGTTCTTTTGATTTGTTTTTCATGGTACTCTCTACGAACTGACACCCATAACGAATGGCTTAGGGCCGACATCATGAGACGGGAAGCATTCGCATTAAACGTCATTCGACGTATCGCTCACACGTAATGGTGTTGTCGCTCTTGCACTTAAAAAACACCCGTTCAGATTGTACGATAATGAAAAGGGACTCACGGAAATAATTTAATATGTAGACGCGTACAATTTTCAGCGAGGCGAGCATGCCCTTACGGCTGGCGTCGGGGCTTGCCGTTGTACCCTTCAAAAACTGTACTTTCAAACAAATATAGATTGAGGCGAACGTAAGCTAAAGCTTAAAACGACGTGGCTCGTGCCTGCTGCGCATGGAAGTGAGGCTTGCTTGCGCGTCCAGCTTTAATGAGCGGTGGCATCTGAGAGCTTCTCCGCGGCACCCTAGAGTGCTGTTTGTCGTTGCGCTTTTTCCTTTTGGCTGTTTGCTCTTGTGTATGTCAGCATGCGTGTGAGTGTTCTTCGTGGGCGGGTGTGTGTGTTTTGCGAATCTGTATGCGCGACTCCTAAGAGACGCTTGGACGCTTGCGACAGCGATCTTTATTCGCTGACAAGGCCTTCGCTTGTTATAACGGGTTTTTTTTTCTTTATTTTATCTTTACGTGGGTCTTTCTTGCTCTTATTCAGAGTGGAGGGGGGATTTCATAAACTTCAATTGCGCCATGCGCGTCGTACGTTCAAGCGAGTGCTCCAGCGCGCTTACGCTGTACTTGCGGCAGAATAGATGACGCGGCTGTTTGTGCCAATAGCACCTCGCTATAAATAGCTCAATGTCAACCGAGGTCGTATGCAGGTATGCAATATTGCGCAGGGAATGTTGTGACGTCTTTGACTCCAAATTTTTTTTCTTTTTCTTTGTCCGAGCATTGATGTATAGGAATTGTCTGAGCATTGATGTCCGTGCTTCTTAAAGAAAGAGAGAGGGAAAAAAGAGATAATATTTGTTGAAATATTATTTGCGGTTTTTGTCGGTTGCCCTCGAACATGGTGTAAGATATATCTTACACCGTTGCCCTCGAAGCAAGCATTACTAATGGTCCGGTGTTGGTGCAGAAACGTGTTGGATTTGTTCTGTCGTTACGTATCCTTTAAATTACAACTTTCAATTCTGTAAAGTTAAGGGCTCGTTTGCTTTGTTAAAAACAATATTAATGAGAACTAACAGACAATGATGCCAAGGAAAGTATACGGGATGTTATCAGAAGTAATTGCAATGAAAATGTGAAGAAAGAATAGTGGATGAAAAGGTAACTTGCCACCGGCAGGAGCCGAACCAATGCCAAGTAAAGTATAGCGGATGTTATTAGAAGTAATTGTAATGAAAATGTGAAGAAGAAAGAATAGTGGACGAAAAGGTAACTTGCCACCGGCAGGGAGACCGAACCAATGCCAAGTAAAGTATAGGGGATGTTATTAGAAGTAAGTGTAATGAAAATGTGAAGAAGAAAGAATAGTGGACGAAAAAGGTAACTTGCCACCGGCAGGGACCGAACCAATGCCAAGTAAAGTATAGGGGATGTTATTAGAAGTAGCAAGGGTAGATTGTTGGCCTTGTTGGTGTGACATGATCATAATTTAAGCGCGGTACTGAAGTGACGAGGACGGGACAGGGAGAACACACACGAGCGCTGATTCCAATAAATCATTGTTGAAAGTTAGCGCTCGTGTGTGTTCTCCCTGTCCCGTCCTCGTCACTTCAGTACCGCACTTAAATTATGATTATGATGATTAGAAGTAATTGTAATGAAAATGTGAAGAAAGAATAGTGGACGAAAAGGTAACTTGCCACCGCCAGGGACCGAACCAATGCCAAGTAAAGTATAGGGGATGTTATTAGAAGTAATTGTAATGAAAATGTGAAGAAAGAATAGTGGACGAAAAGGTAACTTGCCACCGGCGAGACCGAACCAATGCCAAGGAAAGTATAGGGGATGTTATTAGAAGTAACTGTAATGAAAATGTGAAGAAAGAATAGTGGACGAAAAGGTAACTTGCCACCGACAGGGACCGAACCAATGCCAAGGAAAGTATAGGGGATGTTATTAGAAGTAATTGTAGTGTAAATGTGAAGAAAGAATAGTGGATGAAAAGGTAACTTGCCACCGGCGGGGAGACCGAACCCTGGTTCGGTCCCTGTCGGTGGCAAGTTACCTTTTTCGTCCACTATTTCTTCACATTTTCATTACAATTTTCATCATTGTCTGTTAGTTCTCATTAACTTTCATTTCTGTGTCTCACCCGCATGGCTGGTCTAATGGTTATCATGGTCGACTGCTCACATGAACGTTGTGGGATCGAATTCCCGGCGGTGGCATTTCGATGAACGCAAAATGCTACAGACTCGGGCTTAGGTTTCGGTGAACGTTAAAGAACCCCAGGTGGTCGAAATTTCCGGAGCCCTCCACTACGGCGTCTCTCGAAATCATTATCGTGGTTTTGTGACTTAAAACAACTGAAATTCTTAATTGTTACATTATGCGACAGGGGTATTTTTTTTCCCAGCATTAATGTACGAATGACTTTCTGTACTTCTAAACAAAGGAGATAGAGAGAGGGATAGGGATAACATTTATTAGCATACGCCAGGAAAAAGCGTACCATCGCATGACGAAGCATATATGTGTTTGATGGCGTATACCGTGAGGAACCCGTGAGGGAGGAACACAGCGCTTTATTACTGAAGCTCGTTGTTCCTGCTCGTGTTCTTGTAAAGGTCCTTGTTACGAATATATAGGTTTGCACTCATCAAGGCGGTTTGCACTAACCACATTTGAACTTAACACAGAAAAGATAATAACAAAATGCTGCGTCATTGTGTCCAATTTCAAACGGTTCTTCTTTTAGAGCATTGGCTAGCCAGCGTTTCTCTTTATTTGAAAAGTATTTGCTTGTTTACAAAATTAATGCGGTGAGCCGTAATGGTACGTTGCTTACGGTGCTCACCTGCTGATCCGAAGGTTGCGGGTTCGGTCCCGGCCGCGACCATCGCATTTCGATGAATATCGAAATGCGGTGGCTGCGGTCAGGATCGATGAACATCGAAGAGCCCCGTGTTTCCAAAACGCTTTCGGAATTTTAAGCGAAAAATGCGATTACTTATTGCCTATTTCTGTTTATTATATTTTTTAGACATCGTTCGTTCCTTTTGACCAGGGTTTGAGCAATGCTAGTTTTGATGTGGCCTGTATTGAGCGTTTTACTGTGAGTGTGATCCCGCCGCCTTAGATGGATGGACGACAAGCGATGCCCCTAATATGCTCCGCACTTAAAATATCAAGAGTTTTACGTCCCAAAACCACGATATGATTATGAGCGACGCCGTAGTGGAGGGCTGCGGAAATACTGACCATCTGGTGTTGTTTAACGTGCTCTGTAATCGTTAAGTACATCGGCTTCTAGCATTTCGCACCCACTGAACTGCGACCGCCGTGTCCGGGATCGAACCCGCGACCTTCGGGTCAGCAGCCGAGCGCCCTAACCGCTACCCCACCGCGGCGGACTCATTTCGATGAAGGCGAAACGCTAGAGGTCCGTGTGCTGCAGTGATGTTCCGTGCAGGGAATTTTCCCTTTTTCAGGGAATTTTCGACAGTCATTTTGGACGAAAGGGAAAAAGGGAATCTTCGCGATATTGCAGGGAATTTTGAGGGGCGGCGAAATTTTTTTTTATAGCGATCTAAAGACTGTGCACATGAGGCTTTCGCAGGACGCAATCGTTTCTGGCGCATGTAGCGCGCCAAACCACAGCCTCTAAGGTTCGTTTTCAAAGACCATAGTCTTTCTTGGGATAATTGAACGAAGAAACATTGATGACATTGATTTGACTGACTGCTGGTTTGTGTGGCCAGCGATTCAGCTGCCCGGCGAAAGTTTAAGCCCGTGCTCAAAGCCCGCCCATTTTGATCTGGTGAATCTGTTCACTCTTTTTTGCCTGTAGGCGTCACGTAGTACGTGATCTTATTACGAGCGGGCAACTGACTAATAATCCCTCGCATACCACCTGAAGGCATCAAGTCTGCCAGAACGAGACCCTCGTTATGAATGAAGGAAAGAATTGTAAACTTAAGGGCTCGTTTGCTTTGTTAAACACAGTATTAATGAGAATTAACAGACAAAGATGCCAAGGAAAGTATAGGGGAAGCTATTAGAAGTAATTGTAATGTAAATGCGAAGAAAGGAAAGTGGACGAGGGTCTCGTTCTGGCAGACTTGATGCCTTCAGGTGGTATGCGAGGGATTATTAGTCAGTTGCCCGCTCGTAATAAGATCACGTACTACGTGACGCCTACAGGCAAAAAAGAGTGTTCCACACTCGCCGTAATGGCAACAGGCGGCGCTGAATGACGCTCCCACGTTTAAGTACACATATATACCCTATAAAGTGGACGGGGGGGATGACCGCCACCGTAGCTCAGTGGTAGAGCATCGGACGCGTTATTCGAAGGTCGCAGGTTCGGTCCCTGCCGGTGGCAAGTTATCTTTTCGTCCACTTTCCTTTCTTCGCATTTACATTACAATTACTTCTAATAGCTTCCCCTATACTTTCCTTGGCATCTTTGTCTGTTAATTCTCATATATATATATATATATATATATATATATATATATATATATATATATATATAAACTTTTTTGTGCAGGGAAATATGCGGGGATTATTGGCGATGTATGCGGGGAAAAATGCCTGAAATAGGGAATTTTCGGGCCTCGGAAAGGGAATACTTCTGTCCAGGACGGAACATCACTGGTGTGCTGTGCGGTGTGAGCGCACGTTAAAGAACACCAGATGGTCATGCCTCGTAATCATATTGTGATTTTCGTGCTTAAAATCTCGCTAATTTTTATTACACAAGTACGCAACTGATATTGAGAGTGTTAATATCATGTGATGTTCGGCTGTGCTATATTTTCACATCGTGTGTTCTACTGTATTTGCATTTTGTGCCCTTATAATTTTTCTTACTACATATTTTGTCTGCTAAGCGAGAAGGTGTAGCCGGGGCCACCATAATGGCACCACCCTCTCCTATTTCATTATTTCAATAAAAAAGAAATGTTAATAATCTGGCAGGCTGAAACTCGTGGGCAGGTAATGGGTGTGCGGGCGGGGTCTAAACCCTTCCTCTCCTGAATTTTTTTTTTCAATTTTTCATGAATATATAGACACGCACACATGCAAACACACGCACAACTATGCGTAAAAGGTAATCGAACTTCAACACTCGAAAAAAAATTAATGGCTGCGCCCCTGCAGAATGGCAAAGAAGAATTTTCTTCTTTTTTTTTTCTATTTGGTTTCTCCTACGGCGTCAGTACACTTCGCACGAAATCGTGAGCTGTGTTTGCATTAAACATCAGTGAAGAAAAGTTTTCGAGTCACGCAAGTCGAATCCACGCGCGCTTTTAAACTTCAGGGACGAGCTTAATTAGGACGTGCCCTTTTCGTGCCGGTGCTTGAACAAACAAGCCGCACCGGTGAAACGATACGTGGGCGATCGAACTCCGAGAAAGACGTTGTTTAGAAAAGGATGACGAGGGTTTGCAGGCACGCTCAGAGCGTATGCAAAATACCACCGGATTATGCCGGGATTAAAGTTTGAAAACCCGTATAGCAGACCTGACGAGGTCTTCTGAGGTCATTGACACGATGACGCTAATCCTTTCGTCGGGAGCTGCAGCCGATAGGTCGTGGAGATTTCAATAATGAAGCGGGACAAAAAAGATGAAAGAAGGAGACAGCATTTAAATGAGTTTGCGTGAGCGTTACGTTAAATAAATGTGAATATATGCAACATCGTTATGTTTTTTTTTCTTGTTATATGCAAACTCGCATCTTCGCTTGAACATTGAAACACGTTATCTTATTTTTCTTATTAACTGGTGGATATCAAAAGTTGCACAAGTGAAAGCATTATATGTTGAAAAATACATTAACTGAAAAAATTGCAGAACAACAAAATAAATAACAGTGCGCGAAAGATTTAAAGCTCGTGCATATAACGAAACGCCAACGAGATATTGAAGTATATTTATGGTGCTCGTCGAAGAAAATAGTTTTTAAAAAAACTTAACTTTGATCAATCGTTGCGACCCGTTGGCAGCTGTTTTCGCATGCGGTGTATATTTCTTGCAGCTAATAGAATTATATTTAATGAGATTGATTGTACAAAAGAGAGACAACGCCTGTGACAAAATTCAGCCTGAATATTCACAAAGTTTTGCGGAATGTTACGGTGGCCCGATCCACGTGACCTCAGCCACCGTGTTTTCATGCATACTACCAGCCTTCATTTGGCTCTGACTAATGTCGGTAAGTTTTGGCTAAATTATGGCTAATGTCGCTCAGAGTTGGCTAATGCATGTTTGTTTAATAACGGCTATCTTTGAAGATGGCCAAATTATTGCATATTTTCGCTAACCACGACTGTCGGCTGTTATACCGAGACATTGTCCTCATTCAGATGCAGTCCAGTGATTCAGGTCTTTAGCTTTTTTATGGAGGCGAAAGCATTGAATGCTTCATCAAATGTAAAAATTAAAGGTAATGCGTACTTTGACTTACAGGGCGAGGTTGCCCGTGATCGCACGCTTATCTCTAGAAAGGATCAGCAGATGGACCATAGCTTAGTACGTGTTGTGCTCCAATCGCAAAGTTTGCGTTCAATCCATAGAGAGCACGATTCGCATCGCGCGTTCCAGCAGCCGCGTTTGCTAAAGGTGTGAGCTGCAATCTTTTCTGCATATAGCATTCCAATTTGTTGCCATCGCATTCGTTATTTCGCCCTTGCGACCTAACTCTTCTCTTTGCTACACTTGGACTCTCTCTGGGGAAATTCTAGTAATAACTTAGGAGTGACTAATAATCATAACTGTTGGAGTTTTACGTTCCAAAACCAAGATTTGATTAGCAGGGACGCCGTGGTGGAAGACTATGGAAATTTGGACCATCTGGTGTTCTTTAACGGTCACCTAAATCTAAGTACACAGGTCCCTAGCACTTCGCCTCCATCGAAATGCAGCCGCCTCGGTCGGGATTCTATCCCACTACATTCGGGTCTACAGTGGAGCCCTACAACAGCTGGAACACCATGGCGCGTGTCTAGGACTGGCTAAAGCGACATTTTTCGCAGAACACCGTTCTCAGCTTACCGTTAAGAACTCGCAGCAACCGTGTCGAGCTTAAGGTTCACTTTCAAGAAGCCACTGTTTCTTCCACGGAACTAGTTTAGACCATTTTCTCGTTCTACCTAACTACAGAAGCTTATATATAGTTTACCCGTTCATACTAGTTAAACCCGATTTCTCTCTCGTTTCTTTTAACTCCCGCATTTGTTGGTTGGCAGTGAACCAAGCGTGATCCCGAGCTTACAAGTTCCACTTAAACGTCCGGGAGACCCTTCTTCTTGGAAAGCACGTTTAGTTTCGGTTGCCGCGGACTTACCACAGTATACAGAAGACTCGGAACGACTAACATCACAAGCCATTAGCCTGCATACGTAGCCAGAGGAGACGTCAAGCTGGATTTAACGCAGCTCACTCCGAGATGTCCTGGTGCCTTAGAGAAACCTTCAATTTAGAGGCGAAGCACGGGCGAGCAGCGCACGCCGGGTCCTGTTATAGCAGCCGGAGCGGTTTGAGCAAGACGGTCTCTTCAGTCATGCGCTTTAAGAAATATGCGTGGCGCATAAAGAACGTCTGACAACAGTTGGAACGCTGAACGGAGAAGGGTACCTGGCTTCCTGGAATCGACCGCACCGGGCGCCTTTTTTTTCGGTTTCTCTCCGTTTGCTTCGTTGGATAGCGTTGAGACTCGAAATAGTCGCGGGTTACTCGAGAAGGTTTAGATGCCGACAAAGCCTTTACGTTTTGAACTGGCGAAAGTATGGGTACAGGATTACGAGAAAGCTGCCGAGGTGAACCCGGGCCATGGGACGCCGGCAAGACAGTGGATCTTAGAGATGCTTACAGACTCGAAACAATGAAAAAAAAATGGCAGTATAGAATGCAGACAATGAGCGTAGCAATGAAAGCTTGGGACTCTTTGTAGGGAGACTTGGTGAATCTTCATAAGAGGTATAAACTGCGCAAGCTAACGACCACATAAACACAAGGACAAATGCTTCTTTGTGTTTGTCCTTCTGTCTGGCCTGCATATGGGGGTCATTAGTTGGAGCAGTTAATGCACTTTGTGAGCGTAGCACAGATGACAGCCAAGCCACGACAATGTGGTTAAAATGGGATCCCTTTGTGAGTTCGGGTTTGTTATGCTTCTTCTTTTTACAATAAATGCAGTTGGAAGAACTAAGTGGCTGCCTGGGCTGGTTCGTAAGGCATATTTGACAAAAAAGAAAAAAAAAGCCTTTCGGTATTAGAGAGACAAAGGGCAGAAAAGAGGAATACACGAAAGGCAGAGAAGTTAACTAGGCTGCGTCCAGTTTGCTACCCAGATAAAGTGGAAAAGAGAGAGGAAGAGTACGTTTGAAGAAGTGTATTGTATAAGACAGAGCGAACTGACGTATAGTATTTTCTTAACGCTCTTCGCACTATAAATCCTTTTGCTTGTCAATAAATGGATGAGTTGTCGCTCACCAGCAACGGCTTTCCCCTACATGTGGTCAGTGTTACAGGCTAAACCTAAAAAAGCCGGCAGATCCCACGCACTGTGGGAATCGATGTAATGCGAAGCAGCCAGGAAGGAGCAAATCATGTTTTACATAATTTGCATGTCATGTTTTACATGTTACGACCTGTCATTTATGTTCATCAAACAGTCACGTCACTCAATACCAAACTTGGTGTATATCAAGCTAACGAAACGGCCGCGAGCGCGCCATGAGCGTGGAATGCAAGTCATGTCGCTCATGACATGTCATGATTTCCATATTACGGCTTGTCATTTATGTTCGTCATACAGTCACGTCCCGATATATCAAATTTGGTGCATATCGAGCTAACGAAACGGCCGCGAGCGCGCCATGAGCGTCGAATGCAAGTCATGTCGCACATGACAAGTCATGATTTCCATATTACGACTTGTCATTTATGTTCGTCATACAGTCATGTCACTCAATCCCAAATTTGGTGTATATCAAGCTAACGAAACGGCCGCGAGCGCGCTATGAGCGTGAAATGCAAGGCATGTCACTCATGACATGTCATGATTTCCATATTTCGGCTTGTCATTTATGTTCGTCATACAGTCATGTCACTCAATACCAAATTTCGTGTATATCAAGCTAACGAAACGGCCGCGAGCGCGCTATGAGCGTGGAATGCAAGTCATGTCGCTCATGAAGTCATGATTTTCATATTACCACTTGTCATTTATGTTCGTCATGCAGTCATGTCACTCAATCCCAAATTTGGTGTATGTCAAGCTAACGAAACGGCCGCGAGCGCGCCATGAGCGTGGCATGTAAATCATACTTATCATGACAAGTTAGTCATATTTTTTTATGATATGACCAGCAATTTATATTCGTCATACAGTCATGTTATGCCATACCAAATTTGGTATAAATCCCATTAACGATACGGCCAGGTGAGCACAAAGTCGTAGGCGGCTAGATAGATAGATAGATAGATAGATAGATAGATAGATAGATAGATAGATAGATAGATAGATAGATAGATAGATAGATAGATAGATAGATAGATAGATAGATAGATAGATAGATAGATAGATAGATAGATAGATAGATAGATAGATAGATAGATAGATAGATAGATAGATAGATAGATAGATAGATAGATAGATAGATACGCTCAAAGTCGCCGAAGTTCGCTAAGAAATGCTTCGCATTTTAAAAAAATTAAATAACACAGGACAGATAATCGCGTTATGTCAGTACGAACCACTGCGACGTCATGTAAGAAATTTGCCGATGGCTTGCGGCCCCATATACGAGGTACAGGCTCGATGTATGCCATAGGACAAAACTTAGATGTGCTGTCGCTGCTTTTTTGAGAACAAAGTTAGTTGCGAGTGACGCCCTTTTAAAGACGATAGTCTTTCTTGGGATACTTCAACGCAGAAATTTTTGTCTGTCTGTCTGTCTGTCTGTCTGTCTGTCTGTCTGTCTGTCTGTCTGTCTGTCACCCGATTCAGCCACTCAGTCATTCGGCCAAAGTTTAACTAGTTTCTGAACGCCCAGCCATCTTGAACTGGTGTTTGCGTTCATACTTGTGAACATTTTTGATTAAAAAGCAAATATTACGCAATCTGAGGCGTAACATCAATACATAAGTATCAGGTCATGTGTTCCTTTATTAGAAAATACATAGATACGTAATTCTAAAGACCCTAGTATTTGTGTAGGGTGCGCCGAAAATGCGACGCTGCGCACGAACTGCGACTCTATGCACGAAAAAGCCTTCTGCCGACGATATGGGGCTGCCGTAGGCAGTGGCCCTGGGTTCCAATCTCACGCAGCGCCTCCTCTATTTTATCAATGCCAGCCAGCTACGGCCGATTCAACATGGAGTAGTTGCTGCCTCAGGCAAGGCAAAACATAGTAGTACGGCCGGCACAAGACTATCGTCTTTCGACGACATTTGCAGCGAGGCACGCAGATATTTGGTTTAGTCTTATTCCATCCTTGATGGTACGTTTCATTGTTTTTTTTTGTATTTCAGTAATAATCCCTTAGCGATATATGTTGAGAAATCGGGAAGGGAAACATCAGAATGTGCGGACAGCCTCCGAGGTAGTGTGTGCCAGAGTTGCTTCTTCATAATTGTTTCTGCGCCATCACGGACCACCACAGTTTTCCACCTCCTAGCCATACACAGCTTTGCTGTAAAAGAAAGTTGCAATACCATCTTCGATCGGAAACAAAGAGGCAGCGGAGCAAGGACATAACTTTTTCTCCCTGCTTCCGCTTCGAAACATTCTTGTAACGGCCGCTTTTGGGGACTCGGGGACAGTGTGCCATAAGGTCCCGTTTTCGTACACCTGGGACTCTTTCGAGCAGGTTGACAACACTGTGCGCGCGACGTTCGGGAAAAGAATGAGGGGGGAGGGCTTCCTTCGCCAAGGCGGAAGTGAGTGGCGATAGAAACGGAACAGACTGGCGGAAGCCGGAAGGGAGGAATGAGGAAACGGACGCGTCCACCGCACCGGTGATTCGATTGGCAAGCGCTATACGACAAGTGTTTCGCGTTCCCGCGCGGCACCTGTTTCCCCTCTCCCTCTTTCTTTTTTCTCTCGCGTTCAGAACTCAAGGCTGAAAGTTAGCACGCAAACAAAGAGGCACCTAAAAGCTAACAAAAGGAAACAAGGAGACAACGAGAGATACACCCAGGAAACAAAAACAACAATAGTGGGAATGTGGCGGGGAAAACAAGCACAGAAAAAAAGATGATCGACAGAACGCAGAGGCACTTTCGATTAATGCGACGTTACCCAGGGCAACGCCGGAATGCCTCCACTTAGCACTTAGCAGGATACCAGCCGGGGTACGGGCATCGCATCTGCAGGCTTCCAATTGAACGTCTCCGCGTGAATCGACTCTTTTTCCCGGGGTGACAGGAACTGCATGACGACGACGGAAATATGTGCGCGCCGCCACGCCGCGTCGATTTGGGTTTCGCGGCGCGGATAGCGTGGCGTTCTTCTCGTTGATTGGCTCTGATTAGCTGCGGGGCGTGCGCGTGACGATGCGCCGAGTGACAAATAATGAGGGCGATGAGGCGCGTTGGGACGTATTGGACGATGCCGGAACGAGGGAAGGGCGGGAGGAGGCGCGGCGTAAGGCCTTATTTGCTCCGCGTGTCGACGCTAATTGGTATCGTGTCGTTCGATTGCTGCTTTGCGTGGCATCGCGATACTGAAGAAGGGCTTCCAGAAGAGGCCCTCCTAAATTAATATATGTTAGCGTGATGTAGACAGTTTTATGATAGGCAGCTGACGACGTCTTAATGGTGTAGAGGTGCCGGCGTTAGTGGTTCTTCGGCATCGACCTTTAAGGGCGTCGTTCCGGTGTCTTTGAAGCTGTGCATGGGAGTTCTTTGAAAGCTGCACTGGTTCAAGTGCATTGCGAGGGTTCCGTGATTTCCTGGCTCAACATGAGAGGAAGGTTGAGACTGAACGCCTACAAGCAGGGTTGCCGTTAGGTGGACTTGAAAAGGAGCCAGAACTCAAGCCAAAAGTAGCCAAACTAGCCATGCCATTTAATATTATAGCCAAATTTGTAGCCAAATGGAAAAAAAGTGGTATTATGAGCAGATTCTGTAGTATTGATCAATAAATAATACCATTTTGAATAAGTAAGATCATAGAAAGCCAGCGGTAAGTTGGAAATAAATTAAATGAACCAATTTCGATAAATTCATTACGTGTGCATATATTTTATGTAGAAAATATGAGTTCTTGCCAGACGCAAAGTTATATTAGAATATTCCAACCAGCAATTCAGTAGGAACATGAAAGTTGAAACAGATTTCCTTGAAGCTGCAGACCAAATTCTGGTTGTAAATGAACAGGCCAGCTAAATTTTGTTACAGATGTCTGTTTTCCTAAGTTTACACGAGATCACGCACTGCGCATCAAAATTATTCGCAAAACTTGAGCGTAGCATCACAATATATGGCGGGAAGCTTGAGCACAGAGCCGGCCACGCGTTCGTCACCATGCAGCAACTTCGCCGCTCCGTATTTGGAGACGCGCTAAGCGTCGCGTAAGGGTTCCTCGATGCGCACCAGCCTACTGGTGGGTGGAGGACGACCATACGCATCCGCTGAAGCGAGAGAAAAGCTTAAAAACAAGGCATTTCGTCTGCAAAAATGAGAAAAAATGGCTACTTAATGCGTCAAATCATCACCTTAAAAGTAGCCAGAAAATAGCCATGGCGCCAACTGCAAATTTTTGTCGCCAGACGGGGTCAAAAAGTAGCCAATTTGGCGCAAAGTAGCCACCAACGGCAACCCTGCCTACAAGGCTCGATTTTGAAATGCAACCGATGTTCTGTGGTGGTACAGATTGTAGATCCAGGAACGTATACGAAGCATACCATATAAACATGTACCACATTGTAATCACAGTGTACAAAGTAGTACACAGTACGGGCCAAGACTTCCCGTACCTTTACACAGGCAGCCTTGCACCTTTGTTTATAGTGTAGGGCTACGGCCATTCCAGTCTTTGACGATAATAACAGCCGAGGACAGTTCACGTTGCACACCAAGAACTGGTTACTTCCAGCCTTTAAACCCAGAAAGCCGGATACCAAAGGCAGGCCTTTCTGAGAAGCACGTCACCACTTCATTCTAAGAGCGGAGCACTTTAGGGGGCCAGACGGTCGTATGCTGTCGTCGTCGCTTGGCGTAACGCAGGCAAAAGCACATATAGCATAGCCAGCTGTAAGCATATTGAACGCGCCCTCTCGCCAAGGAAAAGACTTCTTCCTCTTGTTCTTCGAGCGCCTTGACGATGATTTTGAACGCAAGCCTTCTTTCTCTTGTTCTTCGAGCGCCTTGATGATGAAATTAACGCTTGCAAAACCACATATAGCATAGCCTGCTCTAAGCATATTGAGCGCGCGCTCTCGCCAAGGAGAAGTCTTCTTCCTCTTGTTCTTCGAGTGCGTTGATAATGATTTTTAACGCAAGCCTTCTTTCTCTTGTTCTTCAAGCGCCTTGATGATGAAATTAACGCACGCAAAACCACATATAGCATAGCCTGCTCTAAGCATATTGAGTGCGCCGTTTCACCAAGGAGAAGTCTTCTTCCTCTTGTTCTTCGAGTGCCTTGATGATGATTTTTAACGCAAGCCTTCTTTCTCTTGTTCTTCGAGTGCTTGGATGATGAAATTAACGCACGCAAAACCACATATAGCATAGCCAGCTGTAAGCATATTGAGTGCGCCGTCTCACCAAGGAGAAGTCTTCTTCCTCTTGTTCTTCGAGTGCCTTGATGATGATTTTTAACGCAAGCCTTCTTTCTCTTGTTCTTCGAGTGCTTGGATGATGAAATTAACGCACGCAAAACCACATATAGCATAGCCAGCTGTAAGCATATTGAGTGCGCCGTCTCACCAAGGAGAAGTCTTCTTCCTCTTGTTCTTCGAGTGCCTTGATGATGATTTTTAATGCAAGCCTTCTTTCTCTTGTTCTTCGAGCGCCTTGATGATGAAATTAACGCACGCAAAACCACATATAGCATAGCCTGCTCTAAGCATATTGAGTGCGCCGTTTCACCAAGGAGAAGTCTTCTTCCTCTTGTTCTTCGAGTGCCTTGATGATGATTTTTAACGCAAGCCTTCTTTCTCTTGTTCTTCGAGTGCTTGGATGATGAAATTAACGCACGCAAAACCACATATAGCATAGCCAGCTGTAAGCATATTGAGTGCGCCGTCTCACCAAGGAGAAGTCTTCTTCCTCTTGTTCTTCGAGTGCCTTGATGATGATTTTTAACGCAAGCCTTCTTTCTCTTGTTCTTCGAGTGCTTGGATGATGAAATTAACGCACGCAAAACCACATATAGCATAGCCAGCTGTAAGCATATTGAGTGCGCCGTCTCACCAAGGAGAAGTCTTCTTCCTCTTGTTCTTCGAGTGCCTTGATGATGATTTTTAATGCAAGCCTTCTTTCTCTTGTTCTTCGAGTGCTTGGATGATGAAATTAACGCTTGCAAAACCACATATAGCATAGCCTGCTCTAAGCATATTGAGCGCGCGCTCTCGCCAAGGAGAAGTCTTCTTCCTCTTGTTCTTCGAGTGCGTTGATAATGATTTTTAACGCAAGCCTTCTTTCTCTTGTTCTTCGAGTGCTTGGATGATGAAATTAACGCTTGCAAAACCACATATAGCATAGCCTGCTCTAAGCATATTGAGCGCGCGCTCTCGCCAAGGAGAAGTCTTCTTCCTCTTGTTCTTCGAGTGCCTTGATGATGATTTTTAACGCAAGCCTTCTTTCTCTTGTTCTTCGAGTGCTGGGATGATGAAATTAACGCACGCAAAACCACATATAGCATAGCCAGCTGTAAGCATATTGAGTGCTCCGTCTCACCAAGGAGAAGTCTTCTTCCTCTTGTTCTTCGAGTGCCTTGATGATGATTTTTAACGCAAGCCTTCTTTCTCTTGTTCTTCGAGTGCTTGGATGATGAAATTAACGCTTGCAAAACCACATATAGCATAGCCTGCTCTAATCATATTGAGCGCGCGCTCTCGCCAAGGAGAAGTCTTCTTCCTCTTGTTCTTCGAGTGCGTTGATAATGATTTTTAACGCAAGCCTTCTTTCTCTTGTTCTTCGAGTGCTTGGATGATGAAATTAACGCACGCAAAACCACATATAGCATAGCCAGCTGTAAGCATATTGAGTGCCCCGTCTCACCAAGGAGAAGTCTTCTTCCTCTTGTTCTTCGAGTGCCTTGATGATGATTTTTAACGCAAGCCTTCTTTCTCTTGTTCTTCGAGTGCTTGGATGATGAAATTAACGCACGCAAAACCACATATAGCATAGCCAGCTGTAAGCATATTGAGTGCGCCGTCTCACCAAGGAGAAGTCTTCTTCCTCTTGTTCTTCGAGTGCCTTGATGATGATTTTTAATGCAAGCCTTCTTTCTCTTGTTCTTCGAGTGCTTGGATGATGAAATTAACGCTTGCAAAACCACATATAGCATAGCCTGCTCTAAGCATATTGAGCGCGCGCTCTCGCCAAGGAGAAGTCTTCTTCCTCTTGTTCTTCGAGGCCGTTGATAATGATTTTTAACGCAAGCCTTCTTTCTCTTGTTCTTCGAGTGCTTGGATGATGAAATTAACGCTTGCAAAACCACATATAGCATAGCCTGCTCTAAGCATATTGAGCGCGCGCTCTCGCCAAGGAGAAGTCTTCTTCCTCTTGTTCTTCGAGTGCCTTGATGATGATTTTTAACGCAAGCCTTCTTTCTCTTGTTCTTCGAGTGCTTGGATGATGAAATTAACGCACGCAAAACCACATATAGCATAGCCAGCTGTAAGCATATTGAGTGCTCCGTCTCACCAAGGAGAAGTCTTCTTCCTCTTGTTCTTCGAGTGCCTTGATGATGATTTTTAACGCAAGCCTTCTTTCTCTTGTTCTTCGAGTGCTTGGATGATGAAATTAACGCTTGCAAAACCACATATAGCATAGCCTGCTCTAAGCATATTGAGCGCGCGCTCTCGCCAAGGAGAAGTCTTCTTCCTCTTGTTCTTCGAGTGCGTTGATAATGATTTTTAACGCAAGCCTTCTTTCTCTTGTTCTTCGAGTGCTTGGATGATGAAATTAACGCTTGCAAAACCACATATAGCATAGCCTGCTCTAAGCATATTGAGCGCGCGCTCTCGCCAAGGAGAAGTCTTCTTCCTCTTGTTCTTCGAGTGCGTTGATAATGATTTTTAACGCAAGCCTTCTTTCTCTTGTTCTTCGAGTGCTTGGATGATGAAATTAACGCACGCAAAACCACATATAGCATAGCCTGCTCTAAGCATATTGAGCGCGCGCTCTCGCCAAGGAGAAGTCTTCTTCCTCTTGTTCTTCGAGTGCCTTGATGATGATTTTTAACGCAAGCCTTCTTTCTCTTGTTATTCGAGTGCTTGGATGATGAAATTAACGCTTGCAAAACCACATATAGCATAGCCTGCTCTAAGCATATTGAGCGCGCGCTCTCGCCAAGGAGAAGTCTTCTTCCTCTTGTTCTTCGAGTGCCTTGATGATGATTTTTAACGCAAGCCTTCTTTCTCTTGTTCTTCGAGTGCTTGGATGATGAAATTAACGCTTGCAAAACCACATATAGCATAGCCTGCTCTAAGCATATTGAGCGCGCGCTCTCGCCAAGGAGAAGTCTTCTTCCTCTTGTTCTTCGAGTGCGTTGATAATGATTTTTAACGCAAGCCTTCTTTCTCTTGTTCTTCGAGTGCTTGGATGATGAAATTAACGCTTGCAAAACCACATATAGCATAGCCAGCTGTAAGCATATTGAGTGCCCCGTCTCACCAAGGAGAAGTCTTCTTCCTCTTGTTCTTCGAGTGCCTTGATGATGATTTTTAACGCAAGCCTTCTTTCTCTTGTTATTCGAGTGCTTGGATGATGAAATTAACGCTTGCAAAACCACATATAGCATAGCCTGCTCTAAGCATATTGAGCGCGCGCTCTCGCCAAGGAGAAGTCTTCCTCTTGTTCTTCGAGTGCCTTGATGATGATTTTTAACGCAAGCCTTCTTTCTCTTGTTCTTCGAGTGCTTGGATGATGAAATTAACGCTTGCAAAACCACATATAGCATAGCCTGCTCTAAGCATATTGAGCGCGCGCTCTCGCCAAGGAGAAGTCTTCTTCCTCTTGTTCTTCGAGTGCGTTGATAATGATTTTTAACGCAAGCCTTCTTTCTCTTGTTCTTCGAGTGCTTGGATGATGAAATTAACGCTTGCAAAACCACATATAGCATAGCCTGCTCTAAGCATATTGAGCGCGCGCTCTCGCCAAGGAGAAGTCTTCTTCCTCTTGTTCTTCGAGTGCCTTGATAATGATTTTTAACGCAAGCCTTCTTTCTCTTGTTCTTCGAGTGCTTGGATGATGAAATTAACGCTTGCAAAACCACATATAGCATAGCCTGCTCTAAGCATATTGAGCGCGCGCTCTCGCCAAGGAGAAGTCTTCTTCCTCTTGTTCTTCGAGTGCGTTGATAATGATTTTTAACGCAAGCCTTCTTTCTCTTGTTCTTCGAGTGCTTGGATGATGAAATTAACGCACGCAAAACCACATATAGCATAGCCAGCTGTAAGCATATTGAGTGCCCCGTCTCACCAAGGAGAAGTCTTCTTCCTCTTGTTCTTCGAGTGCCTTGATGATGATTTTTAACGCAAGCCTTCTTTCTCTTGTTCTTCGAGTGCTTGGATGATGAAATTAACGCACGCAAAACCACATATAGCATAGCCAGCTGTAAGCATATTGAGTGCGCCGTCTCACCAAGGAGAAGTCTTCTTCCTCTTGTTCTTCGAGTGCCTTGATGATGATTTTTAATGCAAGCCTTCTTGCTCCAGTTCGTCGAGCGTCTTGATGATGAAATTAACGCTGGCAAACCCACATATATCATAGCCTGCTGTAAGCATATTGAGCGCGTGCTCTCGCCAAGGAAAAGTCTTCTTCCTCTTGTTCCTCTTCTTCCTCTGGGGGCTAATATCTGGGTTAACCTCCCAGCCTTCCTCCACACCTCTCTCTTCATCCATTGCTAAGCGTGCTTTCTTGCAGAATCGTCCTAATCCGCGTCTATCGTTTTCCCGTGCGGCCCTCTGCCCTTTTGATAGGTACCGGGATAGTCCGCCTCGGTGGATAGGTGGCTACGGTGCTCGGCTGCTGACCCGAAGGTCGCGGGTTCGATCCCGGCCGCGGCGGTCGCATTTCGATGGAGGCGAAATGGTGGAGGCCCGTGTACTGTGCGATGTCAGTGCACGTTAAAGAACACCAGATGGTCAAAATTTCCGGAGCCCTCCACTACGGCGTCTCTCATAATCATATCGTGGTTTTGGGACGTTATACCCCAAATATTAATTATTAATTAGGTACCGGGACAACCGGTAATCCCAGAAGCAAAGCCTCCGAGGAGTAGAGAAGTTTCGCGACTTTTCCGCCAGGTGATGGGCTCATGCGCTGGGGCATCGTGAAAAGGGCGGATTGTAGGGGGGGAGGGGGGGGTGCGATGAAACCTAGGCTCCGCCCATCATGGAGAACCCTGCACACGCATACGCCTATATACAAACGTCTATTCCTGTATACGCGAAGCTGTTCTCCTTTTCCTGTTCACTCTATGACTTGTCAGTCTTGTCCAGCTTGAAATATACTCCTATTTCAATGACGAGACTCTAATTCTTAATTTTCTCTCGGTATTGTAACTCGTGTAGTCTCGAATCGATACAAAGCCCACGGCTCGGATAATACGAACGTCGCGCGAACTATTAGAACTGACCGGAATTTGAAAGCTTTATTTTTTTTTCTTTCGACCCGCACGTCTGACGCGCATACTGCGGTGCCCCACCTGGTATTGGCAAATGCTGGGTATTACGAACGGTATTATGGAAATGAAGTCGCCGTTCGATTCGCCCCCGTATGTGCGCATGTCTGGTCGATACGACTCTCCGAGTGCAGCTATAGGACGCGTGCCACTTATTAAATGTGCACAGGAGAAAGACCTCGCTGCACTTACTTAAAAGAAAAACTCACGAGGGTCCTTATGCATTCGCCTACCACTACTCGAAAATGAAAGCCGTCCAGTACTTTTCTTCTCAGTCCACGTATTGATTCCCCCCCCCCCCCCCGCCTCCCCGAAAGCTTTCTGCCCTGACGTGGTTTTGCATAGCCTCCAGGATCCGAGGCATTGCAAGCTTTTTGCACTCACCATTGCTTTGCATTGCCTCCGCGATCGGCTCGTTTGACCAATCGAGGATGTCGTGCGGTGACGTCACAAAATTTGAACGACTTGTGACGGCACTGGATAATTTTTTTCATCACTCGTGTTGATGCCTAGGAGCACCGACTGTTATTTTCGGGTTCGTTTAATGAGGCATCTAAGGTTTCAACGTAACAGAAAAATGTCGCACACGATCCGTCATGCGTTTGTCTGTGATGACTCGAAGGTGAAAGCAATCTTCTTCAACAATGAATTCTTCAACAGTTGCGAATTCTTCAACAATTATGAATTCTTCAACAATTGTGAATTCTTCAACAATTGTGAATTCTTCAAAAATTATGAATTCTTCAACAACCCCCTTCCCCACACCACCCAACGTGGTTTTGTATTGCTGCAATGTCGCGTGATGACATCATCATGTGACGTCACGTTACGTGAAGTCATGATGACGTCAAAAATTTTGGAGAGATGTGACATCTTCACGTCAAAAAAGCATCATCACGTCATCACGGGATTATTTTCTTTTTTTTTTTCTTTTTTTACATCACTCTTGTTTACGCCCCCCGATTGTCCCCTTTCTCGTTTGATAAGGAATTTAAGCCTTTCGCCTTAAGAAGGAAATAAAGACGCCCACTTATAACGTATTTCACGCACGTACGCAAGCGGATAAAGCCGGCACCTGCGTGATCAATGTCTAGGACTTGCGTCCTTAAGTGCTTTACTTCCGTGTTCTTATATCGACTACCACGACCAAAGAAACATAAACGAAGACGACTGAGTAATATGAAGCTCGACTTCAGTTCCAGCTCGAATTTCCACTTCCGCGTAGTATAGAAGACGTACGCTGCATATCACATGCGTGCCGGGAAACTTCGTGACCAAACGCCACGTTCCAGTAAGAGACTAAGAGAGAAAGGGGGTGAAAATTAAATTTGTTTCTCAAATTGAGGCGAGTCGGCATCGATTGAAGATTCCGCCGTGAGAGACGCGGAATATTCTTTCCGGTGCGGAATCGAAGCAAGCAAACTCGGTGTGTTGTGTACAATTCATTTTGCGTCTTCGACGAACGCGTCTCGTATGACGATGTGGAAGATACTCTATTTCCTTGATGCAACGGCACCTGTGCCTCAGACGCATTTGCCAAGCGTTCGTAATAGAAGCGTTCAGTGTGAGTGCTCCTAAAAAGCTTGGCTTAGGATACAGGACTGGCTGAAAGTCGGGCTTGCTGGTTCATGATCCTAAGTGTTGAACTGCGCAAACAAGACAGGGACTAAAGTACAGGGACTGTGCTTCGTCGTCTCTTCTTTTAGACCCTGTCTTGTTTGCGCAATTCAACACTTAGCTACGAATACAACTTTCCTGCTATACGCAGTCCCCTTTCACAATGCCGAGATCGAAGATCGCGCAAATTCGATCGAAATTGAAATGGGACACTAAAGATGAAAGCGACTTATTTTTCGTAGTAGCAAATTGCTCTTTCACGGTGTCAAAAACACCATGCATACTTCAAGACGACGCTTGGTAAGCGAAACGCGCTAAAAGAATATGCGGGTGGCGACGCTACCTTGTAGATATCGCAGTAGACACCTGACGTCATAAATTGTAACGGTGTTTACAAGCGTCTACGTAGTTCCTTAATCGGTAAACATGAAGTGCATTGTCTTCTGAGAAAACCAAAGACTTAACGTACCAAGTTTTAAGAAATTTCGTTCGGGCCGATGTGACTAAAATACAAAGGAAAGAATTGTAAATTTAAGGGCTCGTTTGCTTTGTTAAACACATTATTAATGAGAACTAACAGACTGTTAGTTACACAACTAATTGTCTGTTAGTTCTCATTAATAAAATACGAACAAACACATTTGGCATTTGTGACGCCTTTAACGGAGATTTTGGCGGGATATTTAAAAGTGAAACTTCTGGCATTTGCTTTCGTATCTGTTAATAAACATATGGTAGTGATATGGACAACACTAAACTTTTCAAACCATAAATTATCCGTCTAAACGGAACTTACTGTTTCACTACAATGTTCCTTTAAGGAGCACGGACGAACAGTCACACGTAGCACAGGCGCTCAGCGCGTGTGTTGCGTTTATCATAGGCGTGCGCCCGGGGTGGAGGGAGGCAGAGGGGGCGGTTGCGCCCCCCTAGTCACCTAAGTGGGGGGGGGGGGGGCGCAAAATCAGCCCCATACATAGGCATAATAGGGAGGGGGCGCTGCGACGACCCTTCGCCCCCCCCCCCCCCACCCCCCCTGAAAGGGAACCCTGCGCACGCCTACGGCGTCTATCATTGCTTGCGCGTGACCCTAAATTTCGCGCTGCTGCTATAAATATGTTGAGTAAACTATCTTTTAAAGATATTCGCGGCCCTTGTAGTAGTTAATGTACAAAATGCGGAAAGTTCAGGTCCCAGAACGTCGGAAAGCGTGTGGAATAACAATAAAAATGTATCTCGTGAAAACCGTCCTCTGCTAGGTCCACACAGAACCGTTTCCGGTGTGCCAATACCATCTCTAGCGAATTCTCTGGTGCATCACTCCACGTGGCTGTCAAAGCGAGTGGTAGTTTTTTACAGGGTTGTAATAGCTTTTTTTTTTTTTTTTGGGGGGGGGGGGAGGGTAGTTGGAAGAAGAGATACAGATTCGACTTCAAGAAAGCGGTGTACACACACCTTTTCTTTTTTCACTTTGTATTTGATGCTGACGCCCAAACTTTGATTACAAGCATACACGTAGAAAAGAAAAAAAAAGTACTGTTACCAAAACACAGGATTTAACGCTAGAAAAAGCTATGACACATGGAACGAATAGCAGTCGTCCTTTTCGCCTGTGTCTGTTTTCGCCTGTTTCTATTTCCTTTTGTTTGTGTTTGTGTGCGTCGCCTATACGTAGGCTGGGACCGGCGAAGAGACACCCCTGCCTTCAAAAACAGGGCACACTCCTATGTGCAATGTTTGTTGACTCAGTCGCGTGCGCGAGTTTACATATCCAGCCCCAGCCAACGCCACCGGAAAAGGGATGGCCCGGAATACAAGCACAGCGCCAAGGAAGAGAGCTTCGGGGGAAAGATGCCGTTTCGAGCGTAGTCGTACACTGCCTGCACCAGATGGCGTGGTTACAGAGGGAGTAAAAAGAAAGAAAACCGAGTAGCGAACGAGCGACGGTTTCAGGAAAAAAGAAAAAGGGCGGGAGAAAGGAAGAGAGAAAGCGCGCGCAAAACGGCCACCCCCGATTGGAGGGCAGTGATGTCACGTGGCCTTGGGCCTGCCGATTGTAGCGCCGCGCGGCGGCAGCGCGGCGCGACGCGCCCGTCGTAGAGGGAGTAAAAAAGGAGCCGGAGAGGGCGTGGGAGCGGCCGCGGCTGGGAAGGGAGTAGGAGCGGAGAGAAGCGCAGAAAGGGAGTGTGGTGCTGCTCCTTCACGAGGGGAGCGAACGATGGAGCGAGGTTCGAGTTGAGGGCATGGAGAGGGAGTCACGAGAGAAGGGAGTTTTTTTTTCTCTCATTTCTCCTCCCTCTCCGGAGGGATAATCCACGGAGTCCGCACCTGAGTTGGGGCCACTGGCGCCGCCGGCGTTCGGAGCGCCCGGTCCCCTCAAAACAACAACCTTCTTCATCACCAACACAAAACAAGACTTCTTTTTTTTCTCTCCCGATTCTTCGGAGAAAGAAAAAAGTCCGCGCCCTTCTCGTAGTACCTTACAACGTCAGCAGCGACTAACCAATTATACAAAAAAAGAAAGAGGAAAATCGTAGCCGAGGCTTCAACCCCCCATCGCCACCCCGTACGCTGCTCTTCGCCGACCATTTACCAAGACGACCAAGCTTCTAACAAGTCCCTTCGACTTCGCTTCCCTGCCCGTCACCGACCGTCGGTTCGTTCCATCAAGTGCCCGTTCTCTGTGTGCGTCTACGCCAGTGTCACGCCGTGTTTTTCGTTCGCCTCCATCCGCGCTTCTTTGATTGCCCTCAACAAAGCCACCAGGAGGAACCTTGGTACAGCGGCGGCCTATAGTCGCTGAATCACCGTACACGCCCCTCTGGAAGATTCGACCAAACCCTCGCAGCGCAAGTCCCGAAGTTGCCGTAATCGCCGACGTTTTTTTCTTCCCCACGTCTCTTCGGCGCCACCACCCGCTCGAATCTTTTGTGCCGTGTCGCTTGATTCTTCGGAGTCGTCGTCGTCCTCGTGACCGCGTCTTCGCAGTCTCGCAAACGTGTTCGCCGAGCGTTGTGTGTTGGTGCCCGCGCGTGTTTCTGTGCTTACGCGGCGATCGTACGGCCCCGACGATTTCGTCACGTTCCCCGTCGCCGTCGACGCCTACACGCGGTCTCCTACGGCAACGACTTCTCTCAACCTCTCGGCGCCGTAGTCGCAAGTTTTCGCGCCGCAGCCGATACCGCTACGTCGCCGCTGATCCAAGACGGGGGCCATCGCTGAGGCTGAGTGAGTCTCTCACGAAAAAGGTGGGGCTCTTCGGGCCATGAATCGGGAGACGGCATTGCATGCACTCTTGCCGACGTCTCCGCCACCAAGAGTTGCTTCATCTCCCTCGTCGCCGAGAAGGGAACCCTTGCGAACCGCGCGAATCTGCTGCTGCCGCCCCGGACGTCCGAGCCAGCAGATCGGATATCCGGCTTTTCGGAGAGCTCTGCCGCTGTCTAGCAGCGTGAACGAAGTGGCATCGAGCGAACGCTTCGCGCCGCTGCCAGTTTCGCGCCCAGTTCACCTAGCAATACGCTTTCCGAAGAATTGCCTGGCGCCGTCGCCGCGTAGTTTATTTTCACGTCACTTTACGCGTCCGGGTGCCTAGCCTTCGTTTCGGCCTCTATACATTCACTTAGTTTGATCCATAGCCTTTCTATAGCGCAGCCTTTTCTCATATATGCGAAATAACCTCAAATCGTAGCTTTTCTGTCGCTTTACTTAGCCGTAGTTTAACAACGCACATCTCGTTTCCCTATACGGTCATTTGTAGGAAAATCTAGTCTCGAAACTTTGACAATATATTTATTCTTTCCCGAATACTCTAATTGTAGTTCCGTGTGTGTTTTGTGAGCATCAATATGCACTTTTATCTTGGTGTGAATAAGAGGAGATAACTAACACAATTGTTTCCTTTTGTAGCTAAATACTGTTTACCAGATAATTTGATTGCTAACTCTTGTCCTCGTTTGTTATCCTTTAAAAAGACGCTGCGCGAGTGAGTTGCGTGTGTCTCTGTGACGTGCATCACAATAATACCTAAAAGCAGCACAGTAATTTCTTATCACTAAGACAGATAGCGGAGTTCGGTTTTTTCTCGCTGGTCGTTTGCCAGTATTTGCCCCCCCCTTCCTGACAATAATAACGGAACAATAACTGCACTATCATAAGCGGCCTTTTTTATCTGCCCACTGTCGTTGGTAAGACGGGACCACACGTGTTTCTTCGTCGCTTACCCCCGTGAGACCAAATATATATCGCGGTTCACCATCACAGTAGTTCCGGCCATCTCATCTGTTCAGTCACTCTTATCAAACCTACAGAACCTGTAATATACACAAAAATTAATACAGGACAGGCCATGTAGGAGGGTGTCGTAGATTTTAGCTCTTAACAAGGATGTTCACGTTCCCATACAACAACCAACTGTAGATTGAAATAATCTGCCTTTTCCTTAAGCAAATAAACGCAAGATTTTGTTCATCGACCGCGACAAATCTTGTGTAGTTAGTGGGAGCAAGGTGCGGATTGTGAAACGTGGCTATTAATATAATTTTGCTAGAGCTCTGGCCGGTAGGTGGTGCATCGAAAAGCGAGTTTCGTGCTGATAAGAGACGCCCACTTTATTTATTACGAGAACAAAAGACGACAATTTAGAAAACATCCTTAGAGCACTGGTTCACATTAGCTTGAGAGAACACGGTACGCCCTGTTCTCTACACATTTACCTCTCCAGATAAATTAAGGCACAAGAATTTTCATTACTACGAAAAAAGATCTCGCAGCTTTTGAAAGAGACAATATAGCTAAAGAAAAAATTTCGATCATTCAGTTGCTTAGTAAATACCGGACAGCAAGGGTGACAGTACAGCAAAATAAGGTGGCAAAACACGAACAGTATACAGTATAAAGTTCCTAACGCCCTTCGTACACATTGTGCAGCCAACCATAAAGGGAGTAAAACAAGGACAGCTTTTCTGGGCTTGCTGATTGGAAGCCGACAGCACGCGTCAGGCTGTCTTGTCTGGTTGAGCGAGTCTTTAGAAACCGAGACAACGTTGCCAGGAACGTTGAAGTTCAATCTGAGCAAAGACTTGGAGTAGGCATTTTTTTTTTTTTGTGTGTGTGAGAACTGGCCACAAAACTGTCAGCGAGACGACGTTGTCTGGTAACAAAGTCATCTTGCCAACGCTGTGAAAACCACTTTCGTCGAAGTGTCACGTTCTTTTGTTCAACTTTTTCAGAACGGCCAAACTCAATTTTCGTCCCTTGTTTCCGTTTCGCAGTAAAACTTATCGACAGCAAAAGTATCGGCCCTCCTGGGCACCGTAAATAAACTCGACCGTGATCGCGCAGATTCGTTTTTACATTTCTGTATATCGATTCTTTCGTTTATTATATAGGCTCTTCAAAAGAGAAAGCGACAGAAAAGACTTGTGGTAATTTTTAGTTGTTTTGCTCAGGTGATTGGTCAAATTTCGTATTCCTTGACCAAACTTAGAGACGGCCCGACAGATGACGCACTCAGACAAAGCATTCCACACTTTCTGAGGGTGTCAACTGTAACCTTGTTAGTGACAAAAAAGTACTTATGCATTCGCTACTCCGATTTCGATAGCGTAGTTGGCTGTTCTATACGTACCCACGTATGGTGCTAGAACCTTTTTGTACAGATACCGTAATCGCGATTCCCTGGGTCTGGACCCTCGTTATTGTGGTTGTGAAGTAGAGATAAGGGATCAGAAAGGAGGGGTGGACATTGCGCCGTCAGTTGATCTTCGCGTGTAGAACAGAACGAAACCGAAAAAAGAAAAGTTTCCTTTTTTTAAGTAAATCCCGCGACTATCTCTACTTAACTGTTCCATTTCGTGCTAAGAGAACGATCACTTGAGTGTCAGGCCGGTAACAATAACAAATCACATAAAAAAAAACGAGTCATCAGTAAAGGCGATCCTTATCTATCAGGAGGCTTGAATAGAGAGAAAGGAAAAAGAACCTGAATATCGGAGGGAGCCAAGGCTGAGTTTATACTGCCGGGACGTTGCGGGTTCTCAATTGAGGAAAACGCAAAAGCGGTCGGCGAGTTCGCCAGCTTACTAATTGCTAGGACGCGCGTATTGACTGACTGCTAGGAACACGCAAGGCACGAGCTGTCGTCGTGGAAGATGCAAATTCACAGCTCGGAAACGAATCAAAGGACGAGAGGAAAAATGAACCGAGAAGAAGTCGTTCGCTTGAAAAGAGGCTTTTCGCTGGGGTAGAAGAGTCCGTCTACAAGAGAAGCAGAGGAACACAAAGGTGACAGCGAGAAGACGTGCAGTGACAGGTCTTGTTTTTTCCGTCGTCTTCGATGAAGGCGGGTCCCCATCAGTGACAGCGCGGAGTACTGGATAACGAGGTCTCGCAAGACGTTCCCGCGTCGGCGGGACGGCTCCCGGGCGCCTACGGCTCGTCGGGCCGTGGCGTTCCGGAGTCGCCGTCTTCGGCAACTGCCCCGTCGGCGCCGGTACCTCCGGTCGCCGCGTGGCGCTGCACCATGCAGAGGCTTCGGGAGACGTTCCGGCGCTCCAAAGGGGGTCCGGTCATCGAGTCCCATCTGCCCAGCTCGGTGAGTCTCGAAGTACCCAAGCAGGTGCGCTCGGCGAGCTTCGACGAGATCCGCTTCAAGAAGGAGCACGACCAGGACGCCTGCTCCGGGGACAACCTCCTCATGGTTCCGTCGACGAGGAACCAGAGATCCCGGTCGTTCGACTCGGCGACCACGTCATCTTCGTCGTCCACCTCTGCGGCACACGTGGCTGCGTCCTCGGCGTCTGCGCCGCCTTCGGCGGTCCCGGTTGGCATGCTCGGTCCCGGTGTCGGCTATGGTTCCGCTGGCGGTGGTGGTGGTGGTGGTGGTGGAAGTGGTGGTTACTACGGTGGTTTCGGGGGCCGGTGGTGGCGGCGGCGGTATCACCTCGCTGCCCGTACCCAGTCCTCCGGCCACGATGACGGACGCGCCGTGCCAGTTGGACGTGCCAAAGTGGAGGATCCTGCGGCGCTCGTCCAGCGACAAGAGCCAGTGCGCGGCCTGCATCCACTGTCAGTATATGGACGAGTTCAGCCGAAACACGTCGCGCAGCAACAGCCCGCCCGACAGGCCCCGGTACTTCTCCTCCGGATCAGAAACTCTCGAAGAGAGCGAGTCCGAGAGCGCCGCGTCGACGCGTCCCGACGACGAGCAGGTGACGGACGCCGAGGAGGACCTCTTAGTGTCGCCCACGTCGTGCGGTCTCATGGTGACCCTCTCGGTGCCGGACACGGGCCACCGCGTCAGTTTAGGGGGCGACACCGGGGTCACAGTGGTGTCCCTCCAAGTGCCGCAAGTGGCCAAGGGCCGGTCGGCCTCGGTCGACTCGTCGTTCCTTCAGGTGCCCACTCCGGACCCAGACTTGGACCCCGATCTCGCGGCGAAGGCGCACCGCTCTCGCTCCGTGGACATTGTGCTGCCGACTGGAGCCGAGCCCCGCTACGCGCTCTGCCAGCCCAAGGAGCGAGGACATGCAAGGTATGTCATTGGCTAACGTTGATTCGTCGGGTTAAAGTTAAACTTACCTTCACGGTTGAACCCTAGTCGAAAATTACCAACAGCCTCTGTCTGACATGTTTTACCCCGTTTACACCAGAGTTGGGAATTCAAACATGGTTTCTGGCGTGTCTGTCGTGTACGACCGTTGTGGCGTTTTCTGATGTGAACTTGGTTGGCTTGCTTTGTTGTGAACCGGACTGGCATGTTTGGGCGTGCGGGTCCTGGTGTAATCTGTCTTTTTCTTTGTCCCCTCTGGCCCTATAACGTTGTTTTCAGTAGGGATCACAGCGCTGTCGCGAGTAAAGTCGAAGTTCGAGCGCTGACTATTAACTCAACATTTCTTGCGGATTTCCGTGTACATCATTTTGGTTCAAAAGGCCTGGAAGTTCTTTTATATTTGTTTTCTGATACGCACGCGTAAACTCAGTGTTCATATTTTTTGTCAATGACGAACCTCGAATCTCTCGCTGATCCAGAGACAGTGTTGATGGTATTACCTTCCTCATGCGCCACGCAAATGCTATTTCATTTTTCTTTAATCTGTTTTTTTTTCTATGCGACGTGTAGTTTTGCATCAGAAATGCCTGAATGAGAGTCGGACTGGTGCTTCTTTGTTCCATGTGGTCATTATTATTATTATTATTATTATTATTATTATTATTATTATTATTATTATTATTATTATTAAATGTATATAAGGAGAGGTTGGTGCCAATGCGTGGCGCCGGCTACTCCTCTGCTCTTGCACAGCAGTTGTCGTCGCACAGTAGAAAACAAACACAAGGCTATACAAAGGCACATAGTACAACACTCACGCACTGAGTCCAAGTTCAATACAAAAATCTGTCCACGCTACACAAATGTTGACAGAACACAAGTAATCACGGAATTGAAATGTCCATACAAAACATGAAAGTTCACTAAAATGTTGTCAAAGCCGATCATGATTCTCTTGTTTCATAATCGAGCTGTCACTGCAAGAACTTACCTAATCCAAAATCCTCTCATGAGTGCAGATTCTCAAATGATTTAGTAATGCGCCTGAAGCTTCTAACCGCCATATTGCGTAACCAATGCATTCCTCATGCTGTTGCTCGATGTGCGGATTTCAAAGGCAAAACCACTCACCGAGGAGAGTTTCTTTTTTTTTTTCTCAGATTTTGTTGTTACATTCGAGAGCTCCGAAATCTCTACTGCCTATTCTGAAAGAATTTTCACTTGAGTTTGTGTGTTTTGGTGTTTGACGTATGGTGGGCATTCAATGAATGTTTTTTTTCACTGAATAGCTATCGTGCGCCAGCGGTCATCAACCTGAATCGCCGTTTCGTAACGGTGTCGTTTCCGACACTTCGTCCACGGTCATTTCGCTCTTTGTTATTGGTCAGAGTGGCGCTCCGCCCGCGCGTGATCAGTCGACTGTAAGACATCACTGCAAAGCCATTTCCTTGGGCTACGTGGTGAAGTTTCGGTGAAGCTCCGGAACTCCTGGTTTGGATAAAAAATAACGCGTTCGCATCTTAACACGCGACTTATACGACATCGAGCCTCACGGCACAACTACACGATGTAATCAGTGCATAAGTTTTATTGCGATAGCAATTATATGGACACCCTCGGCTGCTTTTCGCCGTCATACCCCGTATATATATATATATATATATATATATATATATATATATATATATATATATATATATATATATATATACATACACGGAAGCCACGAAGAAAGTGAGATGGCGCAAAGTGCGCGCTCGGCCCCCCCACTCGTTGCGATGCGTTGGCTCCCCTTGCACTTTGGCCTGCAGGGCGTAGTCGCCTTTGCCTGGGCGCGCGCGCGCGCTCATCTTGGGGTGGGGGGGAGGGGAGCAGTTTTACGTCGTGTGCTTTCGTCGGAAAGACTGCGTTTAGGTTACAGAGCGCACAAAGGTCACTTCGCTCGCTGCAGGGGCCCCGTTTCCGAAAGAAGCGTGCTGTTCAAACACAGTGAAGTAACTGTGACACTTGTTAGTTCGCGCTCGTCCTGTGTATACCTGTGCCTATGTTTCGTGCGTCCTTTGCGCTTGAGCAGTGCGCTCCAAGTTTCGATCTGCTTGCCGTTCTTCACGTGAAATGCTAATTTCTTGCTATCGCATTCATTGCTTCGCTTTTGCGGCGAAACTGTGACTTTTTTTTTGAAAGAGCTTTAAAACATGCCCAATAAAACAATAGCATTTTAGTGTGTAGCTAAGACACATGCCGGAGCCAAGTTCTTGTTCAGTATACAAACGCAGAAAACAAAAGCGATGAATGCGCCTAAAACGGAACGCCTATGACTAAGTGTGACGGGATTGACAGCCTGAAAACGTTTCTTGAGCGTAAGCGTGAATCGGAGAGCCGATCAGGATGATTTCACTTCGTACGGATCCTGGCCTTCATGTGAAAAATTCTTGAACGCCGGGAGTCGCTGGAGTCAATGCTCCGACAAGTGGCCTCGCCTTCTTCAATGGCAGCTGTTGTTTGAAAGCCGTGCGCTGGGTTCTCCATTTGCTCATTAGGGAAGGGGGAAGGATTTATCGCATCACCCCCCCCCCCCTCCTCCGTTTGTTGGTGGAGTCCTCAGGACAACATGCTTCACAATGGATAAAAACCTGAAAATGCAGCGATGAAGTTCTTCTCACACTAGCCTTCCTTTAGTCCCCGGCTTTCGTGATGTTAAGATGGGACGGGAACAGTTTTTGGAATGTGACATCAGGGGCCTTCAGCCGCCATTATCGTCAAAAACCTGCTCGACCATACATGAATAAACCTATGGGGCCGACTTGTACCCCCCCCCCCTCCTAGGGGAATAGGGGAGAATCCCCTGCCCCCCCCTCGTGCGCACCCCAAGGGCTGCCCTGTCACACCCCGCGTTGAAGAATTTCTCACCTCTTCAAGCTTTCACCTTTCCTTGAACTTGTGCCTTAATAGGCCCTCACATGTTCATTGATGTTGTCGTGGTTCCGGCGCTAAGTCCTGGCGCGTATTGCCAGCTTGTCCCTACCAGCACTATCCCGATCAAAATGCAGACATTCGTGCGAGATAGCCCATCAACAGGTGCAGCGTAAATGGGGCAAATTATACATGAACTTAACTTCCTTGTTTCATTGTCACCGTCCGTTGATCAGTTTTTTTGCATACGACATAACATCGTTAGCGACGTTAGTATTCCATTCGGAGGTCCCACAGTTACGTAAACTGTAAGAGGGACCTTCTAATAGAGGAACACGCGTTTGTGGCTGAGGGTGGCTTTCACGAAGTCATTCTCCTATAAAATCGAAATGGCTGACAACCCTTTTTGCGACAACTGTGGTAGCGAGGAAACATTACAACACATATTCTGTGACTGTCCTTGCTATAATGCGCAGAGAACATCACTAGCAGCCGCTCTAGCTCGCATAGACCAGAGACCGATGACGCTAGAAACCATTCTGGAAAGTCGACCAGAGAAGTCATCGCGGGTGAAGGCGACGAAGGCAGTGCTAAACTTCTTAAAGGCAACGGACTTGCACCGACGATTATAGACTTATGGCTGTGATGACTGTGAAGTGAGACGTTGTGTGTGCGTGTTCTCTCCTCTATCTCTCTCTCTGTCTCCATCTTTAAATTTCCCCCACCCTTTTCCCCAGTGTAGGGTAGCATACCGGTCCTACTAGACCGGTTAACATCCCTGCCTTTCCTTTCCCTCCTCTTTTTTTCCTTCCTTAAGTGTCGAGTGCAGCATCAGTAAAAGAGGATACATTCATGAAAATGACACCGAAAAACTGTAGGGAAAACGCAGGAGTCAGAAAATGAAAGCATTAAAATGAAACAAGAGTATAAAAATATATGCTTATACAATGGTTCGTCTAAGCTGAAAAGAATGCTTGGGAACACCTTCGCGACGCAGGCGTCATGAATTTATCCGAAAGAAAACGAACAGAATAAGATCGGAGGAACAAAACTAATTCACCAAAACGATTGCGGCTTTAACGTTGAAGTAAACGGTTCTGCTCTCCGAATCCTCGGTTACACTACCGGAGCTGATACGACGCTTTCGCCTTATCGCCTCCACCGTACTGCGTTATCGTTTTCTGGTTCTGCGGGCGGGCCTTCTTATCGCGGCCATACTGTGGCCTCATAACGGCCGTTCTTCCGTCAAGTGCTGCGCAAACACGGGCAGGACCCAAACCTTTCCTTCCTAATTCGATGACCCTTATGGGAAAGCTGGAACAGCTTCAGCTCTTTTTTCTGTTTATTTTTATGTGCGCTTACCCGTGTTCTTCGTGCCCTGACTTCAAGGTGTGCTTGTGGCTCGGCTTCCTTGCTAATCGTTCTTTGCTAATTACGTTCAATTTTTGTACGTGTGGACCCTTCTGAGAACTATCCCATGCACGAGAAAAAAAAAATCAGCCAATTTTGTAGTTCTTGCCTGTTCAGCGTTCGAGCTCTTCCTTATCTTTGATTACCGACGAGACCACGATACAACTACCTTGACGTTAAACACGAAATCAGATTAACATATGTTTCAGATATTTTTAAACGAACGACGGAGCATGGATCAGAGGCTTGTTTCCTTGGTTAGACACAACCTAATAAAACCAACAGACAGCGAAGCTAAGAAAGGTAAAGAGTCCACTATTTTTGTCTCTTAACTATGGTGTAGTAATTACGATAAATGCAAGACATTAAGATGGGCGAAAAGACAACTTGCCACCGTTAGGGACCGTCGCCAGAATCTTCGACAACGTGTCCGATGCGCTACCAATTGAGCTATGGTGGTACAGCACCGAACGCATTATCCGAATGTTACAGCTTCGGTCCATACCGGTTAAAAGCTGCCTTTTCAGTCGCTTTAATGTCTTTGTATTTATCAAGATTGCTACACTGCAGTTAAAAGACGACAATTAATGATGCCTATACCTTCCTGAGCTTCATTATCCGTTGTTGTCATTAAATATTTTAAAATCTTTTACTCCTTGGGTGCGGCGTTGAACTGAAAGTATATATGAAAGTGCTTTCGCTGGCTTGCCATAGGAACTTCCTTTTTTTTTTATTGTTTACCGCCAATTGAAGGCGCAGCTTTTTTTCCGGGAACAATGTTATATAAAGCTCCACACGTGGAGTCGGCTCGGAAACTACGTCATAAATGGAGGAAAAAACTTTTTTTTTTTGTCGTTTGCTACAGTGAACTGTGAAGAGTGGTTGATATTATACTCCATTTGGCAATATACAGACAGTGGATCACATATTACTTGAAAGCCCCGCGTGCCGCGACGAGAGGCAATTGTTCTAACGACAAATGGACCTGATTTGCGACCATCCGTTAACGTTGCGCAGCATGCTAGGCCCGGTGCCCGGCCCTTCAGAACAGTGACGGGTTTTACAGTCACTATTCAATTACCTCTCCGAAATAGCGCTGGTCGGAAGGCTTCAATGACTGACTACTTCATATAGAAAAGCCTTGACTTACCCCGCATCCTAGGTGTAAATATTTGTGTCAGGTTCAATTGCACATTTCGTATTTGTTTACATTCTTTCTTTTATTATTAATATTTTCACTCTTTTCTGCAGTCTTTTAATCCCATTGTCAATCCCCATATAGGGTAGCATGCCAGCGGTATATAGACGTCGGCAAAAATCTCTGTTCTTTCAATAAAGAATCTCTCTCTCTCTACACTCTTAATCAGTTCCCGCTTAAAGTGCTAGATATAACCAGGAAACCGGACATTTCTCGTCTGGTCACCTGGATATAGCCAGCATTTAACCAGGACCTGATTAAGAGTGTACTCCATCTTCGTAGCTATTCCTCGACAGTTTCCGTATGGCAGAGTGTACCTATACTCAGAAGCCTGCGTAGGGTTCACCAGGGGTGAAGGGGGGGTCGAAGTTGCAAACCGCAGTCCTCCCCCCCCCCCCCCCACTCTTAGTGGTTTTGTCCGAAAGAACGCAGGCTTCGCAATTGATGCAAAATGAAACGAAAAATGTAAGAGAGGACGTGGTTCTCACTATGGCTTGCCGCTGTTTGCAGGCTTTCCGGCTGTAAAGGCGGGAACTGAGCAGTTCTTATAATGCAACATGAGAGGTCCTCCTTTGCCATTATCGCCGATAAGCTGCATGGCCCCAACCCTGTGCTGTAAAGACCTATTCCATGTTTGCAAACAGCGGTAGGCGCTGTCGACATACTGAGGCGCTTGTAGCACAGGGTTGGGGCGTGCAACGCAGGTTCAGCCCAAAGCTCGCCACCACCCTCTATGATCACGTGACAACTGGCACAGCAGCTGCAAAGCTGCCTCCGAGCACAACGAACGCGCTGGAGGCTCCCCGGCGTGGTGTGCTCGGAGGTAGCTTTGCAGCTGCTGTGCCAGTTGTCTCGCGATCATAGAGGGCGGTGGCCAGCTTTGGGCTGAGCGGAGCCTACGCGCCGCGACGTCGCTACAAGCGCCTCAGTATGTCGACGGCGCCTACCCCTGTTTAGAAACATGGAATGGGTCTATAGGCACGGTTAAGACTTGGCGCCCCCCTGTCTTCAATTAATGTGGAGGGGGGGGGGGGTGGCCCCCTTTCTTGTGGCTACGACTATGTGTATACTTGTTCCCTTCTTTAGTTCATAGTTCTTCCATTCGTGTTCTTGTTCTTGATTACGTTGTTCACAGTAGCGGACAATAGGTAACTACGTCACGCTATGAAATGAGCGTATTAGCAGGCATACCAATCGTAAGTTGGCACACGACTGAGATAATGGGAAATCGGGGTGTCGAATTCGGCCCAACACCGGACAAAATAAACTTACAGTGAGAATCGACCAACAAAATGGCGTACTTTGAAGTCATTTGCATGCAGTGGCGTCATCGAGGCTTCTGTTGTGTTATAGAGTCAAACATGCACGGTAAAAAGATTTGCTTTATCTGGATCTCTTTATTCCCAAAGGCGCAGTGGAAGCTCGGCAAATCGTGCAACAAAATGGCAACGTTAACGTCATGCGCATGCAGTGATGTCAGATAGCTTGTCAGGTTGTTGTACAGCGCAGCATAGTGAAAAAGCTGAGCTTCGTATCCATCTCTTCATTCCCAGAAGCTGCATGTCTGTGAAAGCTGGGCGAATCGTATACGAAAAGGAAATGACGTACGTTGACGTCACATGTATGCAGTGACGTTATCGAGGCTGCCATGTTGTTACAAAACCCAGAGCAGGGGGGGCAATGTGCTATTTCTGCATCTATTTATATTCAGATGCACAGTGGAAGTCCGGCGGATTGCGCAACAACATGGCGCACGTTGAGGTCACGTGGTTGCAGTCACGTCAAATAGACTGCCATGAAAGCCGAGTTTTGTCTCGATCAATTCATCTCCAGAAGCACATGCAGGCTGTGCGACACGTACAAGAAAAGGGCGTTAGCTGACGTCACGTCTATGCGGTGACGTCATACAGGCCGCCATGTTGCTGTATAGCCCAACACAGGCAGGAACTGTGCTTCATTTCAATCTGTTCAGCTAAGATCGCCGCAGCAGAAGCTCAGGTAATCATATAACGAAATGACGTAAGTGTCATCGTCACGTGCATACTCATCATCATCATCATCATCATCGTCAGCCTGACTACGCCCACTGCAGGGCAAAGACCTCTCCCGTGTTCCGCCTGTGCTTTCTGCTGCCACGTTATACCTGCAAACTTCTTAATCTCATCTGCCCACCTAATTTTCTGTCTCCCCCTCACGCGTTTGCCATCTCTTGGAATGCAGTCAGTTACCCTTAATGACCAGCGGTTATCCTGCCGACGTGCTACGTGCCCGGCCCATGTCCATTTCTTCTCAGTGCATACTCACTAGGCAGCAACTTTCACTTTCAACGTACAAACCTTTCTGGGCTACGTGCGTTGTAGCTCGGTACGCGCTGCGCGATCTCTTTGTGAAATGAATCGATGAAGTGTCAGCGGGATCTATTCAGTCTAAAAATAACCCCCAAGGCCTCGCGAATTGCATTTCTCGTCCGTGACAGTGCGATAATAAAGTAAAGGAAGGCGATCGCCGTGCACGTATATATAACGGGATAACTCCGCGAAAAAGGGAAAGAATAACAAATACAGTAAGAGACGACGTGGCCGAAAGTCGAGTCTGAGATCAGAAAAGGGACGCTGCAGAGATTAAGGACTCGGCGGAAGAACCGCTTTTACGTCTCGGCATTAACTGTAGAATAAAGGCAGAAGAATTAAAGAGAGCCTTCGTAACTGACTATTGTTTCGAATTTCCTTTCTGTCTCTTCCATTCCTTTTTTTTTTTTTCTTGCCCGGTTCCGCAGAGGGTCTTAAATGCTGGAAACGAAGGTCAAACGATTGGCGTTACAGAGGATGAAACCTTATTTTTTTTTCTTGCTTCTTCGTTTTATTGAATGCCCTGCGTTTCACTTCGGCACGTCCGACGTCGCCGAGGCGGTGACAGGAAGTTTTAATAGTTCGCTGATGACGTCAGCAATGCTGAAGCGTAAAATAGAATCCCTCTGTTTTCACATTTGTGGAGTAACTCGGTGCGTAGGTTAGAGTTCTCGAACAGAATTCGTCTTTGAATCGGTGCTGCGTTACGTCATTTTGCAAGAGATTTAACAAAGCATTTCAAAACGGGTTTTTACACACATGTACAAAGACAGGGCCTAACTTGGTATAGGTACTTATACGCAACTTAAATATGTCGTCACTTCTTTCCTATTGTGTGGAGTTCCTTTAACCCGCCATTTATAGACTGCCTCTCGCTTAATATGGATTTAGTCTAGCGATTGGCTTGCCCGGAGTGCGTGGCGTCTCTTTTCGCTCATTGGCCGAAAGTAACTCTGCCGTCATCCTCTAAAGGTCTTGGGATAGCGATCTCGTATTACTGATTCGTAATTCAGAGTCTACGTGTAGTGGCGTGAAAAAGTTCCATTTCGCGGAATTCGGCTAAGCTTCAGTTCTGGCTAACTTCTAAAAGTAAACCACCGTAGAAGTTACTACTGTACTCGGTGTTTTTAAGTGCCTCTGACTAGCACGAGGGATAAAGAACCCCTGCTTCGAAATTAGTTCGTGGGGTTAGCACGTGGAAAACGCTCCCAATTTCATTAAATCGTGACTCGGGGAGCTTACGCTCTATGAAGAGAAAAAAAAATCCACCCATCTCCACGAAGTGAATCATGACGAGTGGGCGAAGCTCTGGGTATCGTATCGGTAACTAACCGTACGTTACCCGAGCGTTGCCCCATATAATGTAAATTCGGTGAGGTAAAGTGTATATAGAAATGTAAATTTATTTCGCCTTCCAGTCGTGTTAGGCAATTCAAGGAGGATTTAGAAAATTTCTGGAGTGGAGGATATGCCTCGAAAGTGAATCCAAGAACCCGCCATCTTACCGGTGGCAAGATACCATTTTAATATGGGTAATTTCGTGGGACAGATAGTGCTCGACGTGTGCATTTGTGTTACAGGTTTCCTTGAGAAGCATCAACATCTAGGCACATTATAGTAGAGATCAACTCATCAATACTCTTCTCGATAGGTCATCAATACTCTTCTCGATAGGTTATTTTCGCCGGGAACAGTGGTCTCTTACCTTATAGTTAGCATATGTCTACGTTAAAGTATATTGTAAAACCTTTTTTGTGTCTCACATATGTTTCTACTATAGCAAAGGTTCTATACCGTGACCCCAACGGAAGACAAGGCTAGGTCCTAGGGAGCTTCGCCCCTAAAAAATGCGGCGAGTTTTCCAAAGGGCAACTTCAGTAGCATGCGAAGCTTTTAATGGACTGTGGCAGAGACAAACTACTACATGCGTGCTACTTTAACTGATTTTCATTGAAGTAGATAGCCAACATTATAGGTAATACCAGCCAGCACTAGCCAGAGCTGGCTTTATGAGAGTCAGTGCAGTAGATTTCACACAAACTGTGTACTTTCAAGAATAGTGATGTTTCAGCGCCTGATGTGTCTTGAATATAGTTTTGTGCAGTAGTGTGTACGTTCTACAATACAACACCGAAAGAAACTTTTCAACTTTTGTATCGATTTTTTTTTATTTGGGCCCAAGAAACTGTTTCTAAAAAAGCACGCCATATCCACGAAGTGAATGATGATGCGTGGGCGAAGCTCGATCGTTTTCATCCATGGCAGAAAGAGAATGTGTGGTCTGGAACGCGCTTATACTTCATGGTCATCAGCGTAATCGTCATCGTGATCACGTGTAGTGGGTGCATTCCACTATACTTGGAACGCGCTTATGCTTCATCGTTATGACGTGTAGTGGGTACATTCCACTGTACTGCGTCATCGTCATCTTTATTACGTGGAGTGGGTACATTCCACTATACGTGGCTATCTACCTACCTACCTACCTACTATTACTACAGAGGAGGGACAGACCCACACCCTTAGGAGCTTCGCCCCTAAAAGACAGCCTACTTTATATAGACTGATTCGCAGTAAGGCATGCACCGTTGTGGCCAAATGGTTTTAATGCTCGGCGGCTGGTCCGAAAGACGGGAGTTTGATCCCGATCGCGCCAGTCGCAATTAGATGGAGGCAAAATACTAACAGCCCGTGTGCTGTGCCATGTCAGGGTACGTTAAGTGACCCCAAATCGTCGAAGTTATACGGATCAATACACCGACTGAATAGCAATAGAAGATGTCTTTCGCCTCCGAGTCGTCTAAGGGACCTCGTGAATTTTGAGAGCCTGAGCTATTTACGCTCAGCTTCCGAGAAGCATGACTTGCTTCTCGGAACGGCCTGCTTTTGGTTGCCAGACTTTTCTGTAAGTCAAGATGAGAAGCAAACGGTTCTCGGTATGCAACGTCCAGGGCTTTCGGTCGCCATTGTCGTCGAACAGCTGGATGGCCATGACCGCGTGACAGCTCTGACTGCTGACTCAGTAAAGCTTTGGGGCAGGATTTGTGCCTCCCACCTATTGGGTGACTTGGAAGGGGTGGAGGGGGGGGGGGGGGGAGGGGCCGCTCTTTCTTTCTCACTCGTTGTGCTTTTGCCGCTCCTAATTCTTGTGAAGGAACACCGTCACCTCGAATGCATATTTTTAAACTACTCTATTAGGATACTCTTGGAAGTTACGGTAATACCGTACCTTAATATGGTACGGTATTACCTTAGCGCTTCCCCATTTCTCGAACGTCGTGCTTTAGCCGCGTCCAGTTCCAGTGACAGTGCGTCCCCCCAGAGTGACAGCTTCCTTGTTAATAATGCATGGGCGGAGAAGCAGCAATGAGGCGTGAAAACACCATAGTAATAAAAAAAAAAGAGTACTTATGCTCTTAGCATTCCTTCACTGAAATCAGGAGCGCCAAAGGCGCTACGAGCGAGAAAGGAGGAGTGATACGGTTATACCGTACCGTAGTTCCGTAACCTACCCAAAACTCGAATTATGTACTGTATTCCCGTACTGTAACTTGCCAAAAAAACCTAGTGACGGGACAGCTCTGACGTAGTAAAGTTATGGGGCGGAATTTGCCCCCCACCCCCTAGCTGCCTAGAGGGTGCGGTACCGTATGTCGGTAACTTGCAAAAGACTGGAATACCGTGCCGTATTTCTGGACGGTATTCTGTAAGTTGACGAAAGACCCTTCTAATAACGGGACAGCTCTTACGTAGTAAAGTTATGGGGCGGAATTTGCCCCCCACCCCCTAGCTGCCTAGAGGGTGCGGTACCGTATGTCGGTAACTTGCAAAAAGACTGGAATACCGTGCCGTATTTCTGGACGGTATTCTGTAAGTTGACGAAAGACCCTTCTAATAACGGGACAGCTCTGACGTAGTAAAGTTATGGGGCGGAATTTGCCCCCCACCCCCTAGCTGCCTAGAGGGTGCGGTACCGTATGTCGGTAACTTGCAAAAAGACTGGAATACCGTGCCGTATTTCTGGACGGTATTCTGTAAGTTGACCGAAAGACCCTTCTAATAACGGGACAGCTCTTACGTAGTAAAGTTATGGGGCGGAATTTGCCCCCCCCCCCCCCCCCGTAGCTAGTTAGAGGGGGGCGGTACCCCTATTTCCGTAACTTGCACAAAGACTCGCATACCGTACCGTATTTCCGGACGGTATTACTGTAACTTGCCAAAGTACCCTACGGGAGAGCTGTGGCCAGTGGCGCAGCCAAGGGATGAGGTTGGGGGGGATTCAACCCCCCCCCCCCCCCGAAATTTTTCAATTCTGCTTGCGTATATATACACGCACACATACAAACGCAAGCACGAACATGCAAAAAGTATGGTTGAACTCGCCCCCCCCCCCCCCCCCCCCGAAAAAAATTTCTGGCTACGCCCCTGGCTGTGACGTAGTAATGTTGTGGGGCGGAATTGTGCGCTCGCCTATGGCTCCCAGATTACGCGCCCCGAGGCATATACGTGCGGGGTGCGAGGCGTCCAATTGCGAGTGATCCGTGCGTTGGCGTTTCCAGGTGCGCCGAGCTTCGAACGCGAGAAATGCCTCGAGGGGGGCTGCCGAGGCGGTGGTGGGACGTTGATCGATTTCCAATGTTCCGACGCAGCCGGTGACGGCTGCTGTAGCTCGGATGCTCGCGCTAGTCGCGGCAGCGCCGCCGGTAGGAGGTGTCGCCGCAGTCATAAACGCCCCGGGGCCTTTTTTCGCACGCCATCACCGTATTACGTAGCACTCTCCGCCGTCCTGTTCACAACACTGCAATCGAAAAGAGGTTGGTTTGAATCGTAGCAATACAGAAACCAACCTCACTTTTATAGGTAGCACCCTTGGGAATTCTCTAGAACCTGCTTATACTGAACTCGCAAAAGTAAACGGGAATCATCTCGATATATTGGATAACTTGATATACAACTTTTAACCAAATTATTGTATTTGCGATACGAATTTTATTCCGCAAGTTGGCTTCACGGCACCACCACCTGATAACGTAAGGAAGACGCCTTCATGGCAATACGTTGCTTTATATATATATATATATATATATATATATATATATATATATATATATATATATATATATATATATATTTTTTTTTCTATTTTCCCGCGGTTTATAGCTGGGGATGCGGAGTTACATGCCGTGTCGTGTGTAACACGCGACAATACATCAATGTAAATAGCGCCTCACTATCTTCATACGCAGCTGTGCCAACACGTCGGGCGCCAGAAGCGTGTAGTCCGCCTTGATTCTTACACAGTGTACTTCTTGGTATTTCCATAACGTCTTGATTTTTACGCTAAGAAAGACGATCACATGTGAGAAGACAGGAAAAGACGCTACTAACAACTGGTTTATTTTGCGATAGCAATTGTATGGACACTCTCGGCTGCTTTTCACCGTCGGCGTCATGCCCCGTATATGTATATGTATATATATAACCGGCCCCGCCCGTCGTTCGTGAGCGTGAAAAGACGCGAGGGGGGGGGGGGGGGTCCCTCGAGCGACCTTCGATTTTACGAGCGCGGTCGTCGCGCGCGCGCGCGTTACCTCCCCTTTTCGGCGGCCGATAGCGGGGGGCCGGTGTACCCTTCTACGTGCTGCGCTCTCAACATGAAGAGAATGTGGTGAGCAGAGTGTCCCTGGAGCGGCCGTATGCTCTTAAACCAGCGTTTTCTAGAGTTGCGTGAGATCGGATCCAAAAGAGTTAGCTGCCAGCCTCACTTCGTATAACATTACATTTTGTTGCTATCGCATTCATTCCTTCACCCTTGCGGTGAAACTGTGACTTTTTTCAAAGGTTGCAATGAAATATATAGCAGAGTGATGCGCAGTCATACCGAGTGCATATCAGGACAAGACCACTTCTCAGGCCAAGGTCATGTGACGTCAAAAAACCTGATCTCGCTCTTGTAAACCTGTTGTTAGTAGCGCCTGTCCTGTCTTCTACTCATGTGTTTCGTCTATCGTAGCGCGAAAATCAAGATGTTTCGTACTCATTCAACTCGCCCAACAACAAGTTTTTAAAGCGAGAGTCTTTAATGTCTCATACTCGCCTCCGTCCGTCCGTCGGTGCCCTGGAATGGGGCCAGCTGTGGCCTCTCCCCCTCACACTCTCTCGGTAATCACGTGATTGCTGAGATAGTGTAAAAAAAAGAACAAAAAAACCGACATTGCACAGTCAGTCGAATGGCCACAGGCTTTCGCCGTACACACTTCGGAATTTAAAGTGCCTTTCAATTTTTATTATTGGGATGGCCAATTTCGACAGTATTGATTGCGTCTAACTTTGGGGAGAACAGCCGCTCCTGTTTTGCGGTATCGGATCGTGTAAAAAAAAGCGGTCGGTGAAGCGAAATGCGACCCCGCCGGCGGTGCGACTAGGAATCATGTTGGTGGAAAGCGCACGACGGCAAGCGGTAGTTTCTACTCGCTCCGCGTGGCAACCTCCTAATCGCATCGCTGGGTCTCCCTCCCGCGCGGGAGGCTCCCCGACGCGCTGTGCTCGGAGGCAGCTTTTCAGCTGCTGTGCCAGTTGTCACGTGATCATAGAGGGCAGTGGCGAGCTTTGCGCTGGGCGGAGCCTACGCGCCGCGACGTCGCTACAGGCGCCTCAGTATGTCGACGGCGCCTACCCCTGTTTACAAACATGGAATATGTCGATATGACTAGGAGGTGAGAAAAACGTGGCGTTCCGTTAGTGCGCGGAAGCTATGATGAAACACCAATGCTAGCATATGCTACCTCGAAGTCTCCCAGCGCTTGCACTAGTTTCTTCTCAGGTTTTGTCAGCGTATATAGCTAGGTGATGACATCCGCTGCAGCATGATGAATCGTTACCCATAAACTGCTTCAGGTTTTCTGAATATCCTTTAGGCTAAGGTCACCGAAGGCATGGTTTGAAGTACGTTTCTTCTAAATGGGTTGACAGAGAACTGGAAAGGTACAACAGAACACATTTGCATATTACTTTATTATTACTTGGTTTGGATACACAAAAAACATGAAGATATGGAGGAAATAGGGAGGGAACAGGCTGACAACTACCACCTAGAGGGGCCACAACGCCGGCCTGCTCCTTCGGGAAGGGGGAGAATACCGAGGAAAGGAAGATAGGAGGAAAGGAAAGAGGAAAGAAAAAAAACTAATAGCACAGACTCAAACGCAAACAAGTAGTCACATGGAAAAATGCCTATAAACGCGAGACCAAATCGGTTTTATTTAAGAAAGTTAGCAGGGCCCGATGGGCCTGATCCCACCGAGAACGACATCCTCCCGGGAGCAGGCAATTGTCAAGGGCCGTGCACTTAACCCTTTCAGATGCCACCTATGAAGAACTGTCTGTACATGCGTCAAATCGATACAATGTCATTTCAAGGCACTCGATATTATATTGTAACAAAAATAATTTCGTAATACGTAAATTTATGTGAGTTATAGTAAAAATTCCTAATTACTTTGTAATTAAATATCTATTTATTCTGAAGCCATTCATGACCTGTTTTTGCATAAACCGAATGAAATCTCAGGTTACAGTTATAGTGCAAAATTGTTTTCGGTTATGTCCACGCTGAGCAAAGAAAAATTTTAATTTTGACGTGGGTCTCGGAAGCGGCACGTCGCACGACTCGTCCAATATGGTAGCGCCTTCAGTAAAGTGATCATATGCAACAGTACGCTGCAACGTGAATTTAAATGAAGACAAATTTATTATGCAGGAGGTTCCCTTCATCCAAAGCCCATCGTGTCTTGCTCTTTCTAAACCCCTAGTCGATACAAATAGCAAATACAAGTGGTGTACACAATTGTGTACATAGCGTGTCAAAGGGTTAAGTCCAATAACTCCATATTCCTTGATGAGCAGTGCTCGCTATATAATGAATGTGGGACACTTCCATATATATCAGCTCGTTAAAAACACAGGGGCCCGCAAGTTTCAGCTTCCCTGAATAACCGTGTGTGCGGAGTGCTTGGGAGCTGTTTCTTTAGCATTCTTGTTGTTAGAGTGGTGCGCAATACAGACCCCAGTCCCCATAACTCGCAAACTTCAGTAACTCGCAATGCCTGTTTAGCAGCTCGCCTAGCCTTGTAAGAAAATACGTTGAACGCGTTCAAGCTTCATAATCACGTACAAGTCGTTTAAGTTACACATGGAAAACATCACACGCGTAGCCAGTGCCTCTTGTTCTTGCGTCACGTAATTCTGGCCTTATCATGCCTTTGGCACGGTAATCATGGCTGTCACGGACTTTCATACAAACGTAAATTTCTAATGCAACTAAGCCTTTCCTTTTCCTTTAGTGTTTCATTTAAATGAACATTAAGCAGATGCAAAACAATGACAGAGTTGAGTGAATTCCTGCGCAAGTAAATTCTTCTTTCTGTTGTCATAAAAATGGGCGTGTGTGTGATTTGCTTCCACAGCCTGCAGGCTAGTCATCCCAAACATATCTATAGCCCGGTAAACGTTATTGCCTTAATATTGATTGATTGATTGATTGACAGACTGAATAATTGATTGTTTGATTGATTGATTGATTGATCCCTCCAAGTCATGCTTTGCAGCTAACCACCACAGGCCGCTATGCCACCGCAACGTGTTACTGCTAAATAAATAAAAAAAAAAAACGTACAGCCTGCATCAAAAGTTTCAGAAACTACTAGGTCTCAGAGAACATTGAATTTTCCAGCAATTTTTTACTGTATTCGGTCGTACATGTTGTTCGTACAGTACAGTACAGCGCAGTACAATACAGCACAGTACAGTTAGTACAGCACATGTTGTTAGCGCGTTTTATAATAGACCGGAAATCTAAATTCAAAGGCTGTCTGCCGAAGGCTAGGGGGAAGGTTCAGCTTTTTTATTGGCTATCATGGTCCCTAAACTTTCGACGCTAACTGTACAGTTAAGACTAGCTCTCAGCGTGGGATGTTATCTGTTATCTTTTTTATTAGCAGCTGTCGCAATAAATCGCTGTTAGTATAGCCGTAAAACTCAAATCCAATCGGATATCCTAGCGTGAAATCATCCGTTGGCGATAAGCTTCGAAGTAACGACGTTTTAACCAGCGAAAAATTATATGGCGTCAAGAACCAATAACTTCGGAATGGATACGCTACGAAGCTGCGCCGTTGGTTGTTACGACGTGCTAACTGAAGGCTCGCGATTACGTAAGTTCGAGCTGTATAACTTTCAGAAGCCCGTACGTCGCACATTTTTACGCCCTCCATATTCTATCGCGCGTGACGTCCAAAAGTCATCAAACGTTTTATCGCACACCAGCACCCCTCCCCCCCCAAGCCCCCCCGCCCCCCCCCCCCCCCAGCCCCCCACCTTCGCCGATTTCACCGGAAAACGTATCCTGGAGCGGAAGTTAGACAGCGGATGTCGCAAGATACGATTGTTGGAAAGAAAAGACAGTTTCTCAACTTTTAGTATATGATTGCGTAAGGGCTGGGATGAATCCAAAGATATTTTTGAAATACTTATTATTGGTATGAAATAAAGCAGATCTTGGCGCACAAATAGGGCGCCGGTTACTCTTTCGCTCTTGAGTGGATCGAGCATAAAACACAACAAATAAACGCACCAACAATAATATGTGGAAAGAAATAGACGAACACATTTATGTAAAAACACACAAACGCACATATGTCGAACAACACCATCATAAGGTGAATGAAAATGTTCGAAATGCTATTAATCATGTCTCTTTTATTGTGTCTTGTCATTATGGGGTACGAATTCGCACATTACGTGAGATGTTCGAAGCATATATTCAGCGTAATGGGTCACGCTTAAAACATGGAGCCGCATTTATGTAAAAACGCACAAACGCACATATGTCGAACAACACCGCAATAAGGTGAATGAATATGTTCGGAAATGTCATTAACAATGTCTGTTTTATTGTCTCCGGTCATCATGGGGTTCGCACATTACGTAAGATACATCAAAGCATATATTCAGCGTAATGGGTCACGCTTAAAACATGGAGCCGCGCTTTATGTAAAAACACACAGACGCAGATATGTCGAACAAAACCACAATAAGGTGAATGAATATGTTCGAAATATCATTAACAATGTCTCTTTTATTGTCTCCAGTCATTATGGGGTTCGCACATTACGTAAGATGTATCACAGCATATATTCAGCGTAATGGGTCCCGCTTAAAACACGGGGCCGTATTTATGTAAAAACGCACAAACGCACATATATCGAACAACACCGCAATAAGGTAAATGAATATGTTCGAAATGTCATTACAATGTCTCTTTTATTGTCTCTGGTCGTCAGGGGGTTCGCACATTACGTAAGATGTATCAAAGCATATATTCAGCGTAATGGGTCACGCTTAAAACATAGAGCCGAATTTATGTGAAAAACACACAAACGTACATATGTCGAACAACACCACATTAAGGTGAATGAATATGTTCGAACTGCCATTAACAATGTCTCTTTTATTGTCTCCGGTCATCATGGGGTTCGCACATTACGTAAGATATATCAAAGCATATATTCAGCGTAATGGGTCACGCTTAAAACATGGAGCCGCGCTTATGTAAAAACATACAGACGCAGATATGTCGAACAAAACCACAATAAGGTGAATGAATATGTTCGAAATGTCATTAACAATGTCTCTTTTATTGTCTCCAGTCATTATGGGGTTCGCACATTCCGTAAGATGTATCATAGCATATATTCAGCGTAATGGGTCCCGCTTAAAACACGGGGCCGTATTTATGTAAAAACGCACAAACGCACATATATCGAACAACACCGCAATAAGGTAAATGAATGTGTTCGAAATGCCATTACAATGTCTCTTTTATTGTCTCTGGTCGTCAGGGGGTTCGCACATTACGTAAGATGTATCATAGCATATATTCAGCGTAATGGGTCACGCTTAAAACACGGGGCCGCATTTATGTAAAAACACAAGCGCACATATGTTGAACAACATCACAATAAGGTGAATGAATATTTCGAAATGTCATTACAATGTCTCTTTTATTGTCTCTGGTCGTCAGGGGGTTCGCACATTACGTAAGATGTATCAAAGCATATATTCAGCGTAATGGGTCACGCTTAAAACATAGAGCCGAATTTATGTGAAAACACACAGACGCAGATATGTCGAACAAAACCACATTAAGGTGAATGAATATGTTCGAAATGCCATTAACAATGTCTCTTTTATTGTCTCCGGTCATCATGGGGTTCGCACATTACGTAAGATGTATCAAAGCATATATTCAGCGTAATGGGTCACGCTTAAAACACGGGGCCGCATTTATGTAAAAACACACAAAGCGCACATATGTTGAACAACATCACAATAAGGTGAATGAATATGTTTCGAAATGTCATTAACAATGTCTCTTTTATTGTCTCTGGTCGTCAGGGGGTTCGCACATTACGTAAGATGTATCAAAGCATATATTCAGCGTAATGGGTCACGCTTAAAACATAGAGCCGAATTTATGTGAAAAACACACAAACGTACATATGTCGAACAACACCACAATTAAGGTGAATGAATATGTTCGAAATGCCATTAACAATGTCTCTTTTATTGTCTCCGGTCATCATGGGGTTCGCACATTACGTAAGATGTATCAAAGCATATATTCAGCGTAATGGGTCACGCTTAAAACATGGAGCCGTATTTATGTAAAAACACACAAACGCACATATGTCGAACAACACCACAATAAGGTGAATGAATATGTTCGAAATGTCCATTAACAATGTCTCTTTTATTGTCTCCGGTCATCATGGGGTTCGCACATTACGTAGCATATATCAAAGCTTATATTCAGCGTAACGGGTCACGCTTAAAACATGGAGCCGCAGGCAAAACTAAACGACACCATCTCTCTCAACCAAGAATCTCAATGAACAAAACTGATTTTTTTAGCATACCCAATTGCGATTTATGTGACTGCCTTAGTCAAGAAAATGTGTCGAGTGATTGCTTGTGCTCCTTCACGATTCACTGTGAATTCCTGTTTAGAAGCATACCGGTGCGTGCTAGTTTAAGGATGGTTCGTTCTAAAAGAGTGGGCGCGCAAACGCGGACACGAGAAAGAAAAAGTCATGGCACCACAAATGCCGACCAACAACTCTCGACGTGTTTGCACGCCTTGTGTTTTAGAATGAATACCTAAACTATCTCAGTTCCCGGTTATTCTCGGGATAGTTCACTGAAGAAAGGTTGGAACCTGCGAAAGTGCTTTAGAGAGGCAGTACCCAGCACCGCGATGTGCAACAATGACAAAAAATACGAAAAAAACATGGTTGATCCCTCCGTCATAGGAATTCGTATAACACGAAAGTGAAACGTGTCCTTACAGAAGTAGTCGACTCCCGTTGACGGAACTTTTTTCTTTGTCTTCTGATGATGTCTATTTTTTCGACGTCATTTCCGTGACGGAAATACGTCACTAAAATCTTGGTGGACCCCGGCATAAAACACTTTCGTGTTATAAAAGTAACTAGATGTGCATAGAGAGCAGGGAGACCGACGCAGCAAATGAGTGAATGCAATACAGCGAGAGTGAGCGAGAAAAGAAATGAAAGAAAAGGACAGCACTGAAAGCCGATTCCTTTCACGGGTAAAGGCTTTTTTCGGAGATCGCGATGCATCCGCGCCGCTCGGGCAGCTCTGAAAGGCGATCGAAATTCCAACAACCGTCGCCCGGGTGCGAAGCTCCTGCCGAGCTGTGCTTTTCGCTTTCGAAAGCTCGCCGACATGGCGTACGCCTGAGGTGCATTTAGATTCCGGTGTTTTTCTTTTCTTTTTTTTTTTTGTTGATACAGATACGTGTCAAAATCGAGAGAACGCTCCTTGAGTGTTTGTAGTCAGGCAATACATTGTGGGCGACGTCTTTGGCTGCGGCAAATGTGCTAATACTGATGTACCATGACATGCTTTTACAGCGAAAGCTGTTATGAGATCACAACAATTGCCGTTCGTGCGCCGTAGTTGTCCGCCGCCGCCGGTGTCCGTAACCACTATCGCTCGAAATAAGAAAACAAAACTAAATAAATAAAAAGCACCTAGGACAGAATGGGAATCAAACACGGGCCCTCTGCGTGGCAGCCCAGTACTCCACCACTGAGCTACGCCGGTGTTTGGAACTCCGTTGCAAACTGACCCTATGCAGGCTTGATGTCGGGTAAGGAATCGCGTTAACATGTGTAATAAAGCGTTTTAGAACAGTAAAGTAACAACCAGGAGTCACACAATGCGAATTGCGTAACGACTGGGTCGTTCAATGCTCCAACCCATTACAAAAGCCTCACGCATAATTCTTCATCGTCGTCAGCCACAGCATCAACAAAGTGCACATAATGCGTTACAAGTGTGTAGCGGGTACCACGCTTTTCCGAAGAATGATTAATTATGGCACAGTGGACGCTTCTCCACTACACAAAAGTTATGATGATTTATAGGCGTAGGGGGTACCACGCAAGTGAGCTTGTAGTAGATGCCCCAAGAGTGTTTAAAGAAGACTCTAGAAAGACTGCTCTTCCAGCTTTCGGTGTGATTGTGCTGCGCGTTCCGTGCATGCCTGGCATTTTTTTTATTTCGTTCTTTTCTTATTTCGTGCGATAGTGGTTACGGACACCGGCGGCGGCGGCGGCAGACAACTAGGGCGCAAAAATGGCCCTTGTTGTGATCTCATAACAGCTTTCGCTGTAAAACAAAACGATCTACTACAATCGTGAAGCTTCTCGAACACTGAGGCGCGTTCCGCGCCGAGCATTGCTGACAGTCTTCGTGGGCGTAAACCGAACACAGCAAAATTGAAACAAGAAACGCGCGTGCCAATATGCTGACGTCATCACGGGACGATGATATTTTGCATCACTCATGTTGATGCCGCCGAAACGGGGCGCCGACTATCAATTTTCCAGAAAAAAAAATCCGCACGAAAAGGTTTTGCGCGCAGACACATTGTGCAAATCGTTCTTGCCACCAGTGACGACAGTGCAAAACACTCTATGCGTCCAGGTAAGATAAAGGCAGGCAAGAGGCACTGACAGGTGCTCAAAGCCAGCGCATCGTGTCCGGCCTAGGGAAAAGCGCGCGCAGTGTCTGACGTCAATGCCACAAGCAAAAGCACGCCCATAGGGTATACGAGAGCATTTCTTTTTTTTTCTTTTTTTTTCTTCTTCTAGCACGTTGACGCTCTTTCGGGGCTGCACTCCGGAGATAGCAGTGGAGCCGCAGCCTGAATACCAATGTGTCCCTAGTTCCGGGTGCATACTCAATGAGGGATGCATTGCAGACGCTGACGTGTACAGGTAGACGCTGACGGAGACTGAACACCGATGCACTTACGGCAACGGGGATTGTCGTGCCGCAGTTCCGCGGGGAAAAGTACGAACTAACCCATAACATCCAAGCATCGTAATGCGTCGCGAAGCACTGTGAGGACTTGTTCATTTTGGTGTCTGACGACGGGAATACATGCCATTTAGTCGTGCGATATACGAACGCCGTTCCTCCCCAAGGAGAATTACAGCAGTTGTTCACCTTTGTTACTTGCACGAGCACGGAGTGGCACGCTTCTTTCGCTTCCGTCTACTCCCGGTCGAACATTCAGTTTCAGCGTTCCGAATATGTCCTTCTAAACAATAACACTGGTACGAAGTCATGGCTCTGGTTCAAGTTTCGTTATACTGGATACCTTTTATAACGGAGCGTAAACTTGTTTAAGTTAGGACCAATTAACTCTCTGAATTAATAATCAAATTTAATTTAATTGACTAATTCAAAGAGCGGACGTTTTTCTTGTGAGTAGCTGAAATCGTTGCGGCACCTTGCGGACCAGATCTCAACTACTTTGTTCTCTTTGCGTGGCCTCTGAGATCGCTTCAGGATCGCAAGGAGGCCCAAAGTTAACCCAAAGAAGAAAAAAATTGAAGGGACACTGTAAATTCCAAATTGTGTTCGGCGAAAGCCTGTGGCCATTGAGACCGGGGCGGTCAGAATGGAACGCGATGCGCGCGTCTCCCTTCTTGCACGAGTGCGCAGATTGTGGCCGGGCTACAGGGGAGACGCGTGCGCGTGGGAGCGGTCGGACGCCGCCGCTGTGCCATCACGCGACTGCTGAGAGAGTGTGAGGGGGAGAGGCCACAGCTGGCACCGTTCCAGGGCACGGACGGACGGACGGACGCTGCGAGTATGAGCCGTTAAAGGCTTTCGCCTTAATAGAGAAAGGCACACGATCGCCGAAGGGCGAGCGCCACTGCCAGACCCTAAGGAAAGAATATTGTCGCCTCCAGATTTTTGCATTCGTTAATTGCCCCAACGAGAAAGCCTCCTTGCAGGGCTGCCTCCCTGCGCGTGTGTGGAGGCGAAAATGCTCGAGGCCCGTGTGCTTGGATTTAAGCGCAAGTTAAAGAACCCAAGGTGGTCGAAATTTCCGGAGCCTTCCACCACGGAGTCCCTCATAATCATCATATCGTGCTTTCGGGAGGTTAAACCCCGGCAATTATTATTATCCCTGCGTGTGTAGCAGTTGTTTTCTCCTAACGCAGCAGTGCAATGCAGGCAAAGCACGCTCTACAGGGGCGTCTTCTCGAGAGGGCTGCTTACGCCCGTCCCATTGATCTTTCGCTTAACGCTGAATAGTGGGACAGGTGAAGCCTGCTTTACAGCAGCGGCGTTGTAGTTTTTCAGCTGCTCGTTTTAGAATGAAGCAGGGAGAGAGGGAGAGAGGGGAGTCCCGGGCCGTGCGCTGTGTTTGTTTTCTTGAAGCGCTCTAAGTATTGCAGGTGAACCACACTTTACAGGGGCATTGTTCCGAAAACTGCCAGCCGGTTATCGCTATTGGCACAGTCGCAGGGAGGGCGCAGGATTTTTTTTTTTTTTTTTTACTGGGGGGAGCATTCACAACTGAGTTCATTCGGGGAAGCAGAGAGGCGAGGCATTTATGCGTTGTTTCATGACTACGTATGCTTCTGGGGGGGAAGGGGCAGGGGGGCAGGCGTAAATCACGGTGAGGGGCGAGGGGTTTCCCCCCGTGTCGCGTCCCAAACCCAACGTCAATGCATGGAAGAATCCTTAAAACACTTATCTGTAACAGAAGGACTGTGCCTCTTTGAAGATTGGTCATAGCCTTGCGAGAATTGATGAGACAAACTCAACCGCCCTGATCAAGCGCGTCAGAGTCTCAGGCCTCTTACAGTGCATGTGCTAACACAAAGACAAAATACGTGTGATCAATACTTATTGGCCACGCTTAAGCAGGCTGCCTTCTACAGCTATCACTGTGCTATCCAAGGCACACATGATTCACCGTTCACACTCCACCTCTGTTACCGCTGGAGCATTCCGCGTGGACGTGAAGCATCTCTATCTTAAATATCCAACATTCCGCTCGAACAATAAGTCTTTTCTGCCTGTGTGTGGCGTCATTTCAATAAAATCCACTCAGCACTAATAAAAGCTTTAATAACTCAATGTGAGTTTTCATTGACCATTCAGGGATTAGGCAAACGCTTACAATTTAATCGTGAGTTAAATTTTACGAGTGATGTCGCCAAAATTTTCACCGTCACGGTGCAGCTGCGTGTTGAATGCATGCTTCTAAAATTTCTGTTCTGAAATTTCTGTAAAATTTCCGTTCAGGTTCGTCGAGGACAGGTACTTAATCGATAAACTCTAAATTTTGTCTTGCATCACAACTACTACGTTCTCAGATGCTCATGCCACCATTGTAATAGTTTCTGTTTTTTTTTTCCCCTTTTCTTTTCCTGCCATCTTTCCCTAGGGCCTTTCTGTCCCCAATACCCTTCCCCTGAACACATCAGCACGTAGGTGTCCTTCTGTACGCCGGCATAATTTTGTGTTCAATAAAGAGCTTCCTCTCTCTCTCTCTCTTAAACCTAACAGTTGAATTCTAGGATTTTATTCTCGATTTAGAAACCCTAATCTCCTATCATTTCCTCGGAGTTCGTGCCTGACTCGATAAGGGAATCGTACTGCCACGCAAACCTTCGTCCCGAACCTGTTTATACCTGCGAAATGGGCGGATAGCCCCAAATCCGATAAGGCAACACAGAGCGGCATCTAACAAAGCATTCCGCGCTCCGCCTCAGATTATACCGTTTCCACAGTCGCCACCGCTTCCCGCAAAGCGGTTTGTCGATAAAACTCCGGTTTCCATTGTTCCCTTCTAAAGCGGCCATCGATTTCCCTTTGTTTGTAGTATCAACCCTCGCAAAAGCGGCCATTTTTTCTCCGGAAAAGCAATCAGCGTAGTACGCCTTTCGCGGCGCTTATCAAACGCCGCAGTATAGTACAGAAAGAACTCCGCTCCATTGCCACGTAGATATGGACAGAAACTAGCGCATTCCGCGTCGCGAATTAACCCGACCGTTCCCTTTCGTGCCACCTCGTTTCGCAGCCGCTCATAACGCGAGATATTCCGCGGCCTAATTTAAAGCAACAATAGTTTCAACGTTTTCTAAGCGTCATTACTCGGTAGTACATTCCGGGCCAGAAGCAATTCTCGATGCAGTTTAAGTGGAAAACCCGTAAGGTCTTTGTTTCTCGCGTTCACTTCGCGCGGTAATCGTCTTAAGGGCTGCTTTCTGCGGAGACGTCCCACTAGCCCCCCACTCCAGGGATCTGCAATTATCTCTGGCACAAATAACCGTTTCTTAGTAATTATCTCTACCGCCAGCTTCACGCCGCGCCGTTCTTAAAGCCGCGGCCGTCGTGGACGTAATGTTGCGAGCTCTCTGCGAAACTGGGTTCCAGAGACACTCGATTTGGCCGACGGCTGCCGGCGAATTTGCATTGAATATTAACGCCGTGCAGCGCACGGTGCGAGCCAATTAGGTTGTTTCTTTAATGACGCGCCGTCTCATTTGAAAGTATGCCCCCCATCATCTAACTATTCATAAAATCCTCCTTCCCCTCTCCCCCGCCTAAATCCCTCTTGAGGAGACCTGCTTTCCTGGGTCGTTCGATGCGAAGATATGAAACTCTAAATTGTCACTATGATTGCTGTAATAACCATGGCTCTTTTCGTTAGATGCGCACCAACCTTTACAATGCTTGCCTCTAAATGCGAAGCATTTCTTAGCGAACCAGAGGCACTTTATATCTATCTATCTATCTATCTATCTATCTATCTATCTATCTATCTATCTATCTATCTATCTATCTATCTATCTATCTATCTATCTATCTATCTATCTATCTATCTATCTATCTATCTATCTATCTATCTATCTATCTATCTATCTATCTATCTATCTATCTATCTATCTATCTATCTATCTATCTATCTATCTATCTATCTATCTATCTATCTATCTATCTATCTATCTATCTTCGTATCGAAATCGTTAGGTTTTAATGCTAGTCTTCTATATAAAAAAAATAAGCAATGCAAACTACAATATTACTTATATATTCACTCTTGACTTCGTATAAAAAAAGTCATAGGACCTGTCGCCAATGCTAAGCGTACTCATCATTACCATGCAGTTGCCGGATATTTACATTTTTCAAGTGTCATATTTCTCCATTACCCTTCGATGTTAGATAGAATGTAATATGTTTTGGTGGCGGCTGAAAACATGCCATTCCAATACCACACTACTAGAACGGCCAAACGAGAGAAAAAAAAAAGAAAAAATAACAGCCCAGGAAAGGTAAACAAGTGCTGATGTATGTAGAGAAGTAAGCTTTGAAAGTGAAAGATGAGCCTTTTGTAAGAGCAAAAAACATCGTGAAAGTTTGAAAGAAGATAGGACAGGGTCTAGATTCCATCTCGGCGATCCATCACCCAGAAAAGAACGCGTTGACGAGAGTCTTTACGACAGTTGTGTTTTCACATGTTTTCTAACGTGATGTGCCTTCTTTTAAGCTTTCGAGGCGCACTTTCATGCTAAAGCACGTATCTGTAGCCTCTCTTTTTCAAGCAGTTTCCAATAATCCTGAAAAACCAACTAAGCCTAACGCCCACCTACGGCGTAGCATCAGCGTTCTCTGTGCGAACCAAAACCAAACACTACTGATCCGATGTTCTTGTTTTCGTAACAAAAACTTTTTCGAAAATCTTATCTGAATGAAATCTATCTCGCTACCTGCGCTGCGGTGCATCGCGATCAAAACAGTGAGTGCGGCTTACTCTGGAAGTCATTAAGGCGTCGCCACGAATAGCCTGCCTCATACACGGCCTTTCATCTAGCTAACAATCGAGCCTGTGTTTTTCTTTTCGCTATAGATCGCATAAACGCTGACGCTAAGTGAATGACTGCCAGTGATGAGGTAGAAGATACGTGGGCCTTCCAAAGGGCGCGGTGTAACTTTCTCATAGGAAACTACTTTATGGCGAGCGAGTAGCGAGAAAATACGGGAAAAGATGCGTATCGCTGTCGTGTTTTCGCGAATGTCGAAAACTGCGTCGAAAATTGGATGCCTCTACACAGTATGTCATATTTAGAAGCTTTGCATTGTGCGCGACTGTTTAATTTACTCTTATCGCGCTCTTCAGACTGAGCCACTCTTATTTACCGTAGGCCCAACGTTCTTTTTTTTTTTCGCTTTGTTTCTTCCGAGTCCACGTGTACCTATAATCAGTTCGCGCTCTTTTCCTGGATCCCCGATGGAACACGAAACTTTGCGTGGGCACTGGCTTAGAAGAAGGATGAAAGCGGTGGCGTGTCGGCGTCCTACGCAGCGTTAGAGAAACGCGCAACGCACTTTGTGATCCTGTTTCTTAAAGGGGCCCTCCAACACTATCCCACCCCCCCATTTTTTTACTCGTGGGTTGTGTAGATTGATGGCTGGGGATAATTTTGGCATAGGTCTAAGCGCTGATATAACATGATTTAGTATTTTAATCACGCAATAAAGTCACTACATCGCTGCCGACCGCATCAGCGCGTAGTGGCGCTCGCCAGAAACATTGCGGGCGGAAATGACGACACGAGGTCACCGCTTATGATTCTGACAAGTCAGCGAGGCTCATTTCTCACCTCGCTGCAGCCTCACGTCGCTGCCCGACCATGTAAACAAAACAAAACGGCGTGGTCAGGCACCACGTTGCTTGTTGCTGTGGTAAGAGCGTCACCAATACATTCGACTGAACAGGCAACAATGGTTTGAGAGCTTCCCCTACGTACGCGCTTTCAGCTCATTTCATTGGACACACGAAATACGTCACAACAGGCGAGTGAAATGGGGTCATGTGACCCCGCGAAATTCGAGCTGAGGGTAGGGTTTTTTTTTTTGTATTTTGAATTTTCCGAAACGAATAACTTCGGACAGCGGGCTCCTGTCGCTGTAGTTCTTGCTGCACTAATCTGCCCATACTTCACTCTATGCAGCCCGCAAGTAAAAAATGGAGGGTTGAAGAGTGTTAGAGGGCCCCTTTAAGGCGAAAACCTTAGATACCTCATCAAACGCGTAAACTGACTCTCGGCGTCGCCGTCCCGTGTGGACAGCGTCAACGCTAGTGATGCGAGAAATCGTCATCACGTGAATGACGTCACTGTATGACGTCATCATGTGATGACGATTTCTCACATCACTCACGTTCACGCCGCCATGATGTAACCATATATGATGATCTCGTGATGACGTTACGTGGTGACATCACGGCGGCCTCAAAACGAGTGAAGCAAAGCATCATCACGTGAATGACGTCATGATATGACGTCATCATGTGATGACGATTTCTCGCATCACTCGTGTTGACGCCGCCGTGATGTAACCATATATGATGATCTCGTGATGACGTTACGGGGTAACGTCACGGCGGCCTCAAAACGAGTGAAGCAAAGCATCATCACGTGAATGACGTAACGATATGACGTCGTCATGTGATGACGATTTCTCACATCACTCACGTTGACGCCGCCATGATGTAACCATATATGATGATCTCGTGATGACGTTACGTGGTGACATCACGGCGGCCTCAAAACGAGTGAAGCAAAGCATCATCACGTGAATGACGTCATGATATGACGTCATCATGTGATGACGATTTCTCGCATCACTCGTGTTGACGCCGCCGTGATGTAACTACATATGATGATCTCGTGATGACGTTACATGGTAACGTCATGGCAGTGTCAAAGCGAGTGAAGCGAGACATCATCACGTTAATGACGTCACCATAGGACGTCATCACGTGATGATGTCTTGCTTCAATCGTGTTGACGCCGCCGTGACGTCACAGATTGCCGGAATTTGTGACGTCATTATGACGTCACTATACTGTCGTGACGTGGCGTGAGGACGCCATCGCGTGACGGCGTTGCTTGATCAAAGGGGGCAGTGCGAAACCAGCTTAAGTGCGGAAAACACCGTCAGGTAGAAATATTTCGGCCAAGGGAGGTAAAAGATTTACACATTGGCTCATTAAAAAAAAAGAAGAAAAATATGGCATTTGCCTTCGAGACATCTTAGTCGCGTGGATAAGGAACCCTATGAATATTTCTTTCACTTCAATACTCGAACCTTTTTTTACAGAGTGTCAACGTGTTTAAGTATAGCGGTCAGCCGCGGTGGAGCAGTGGTTGTGGAGCTTGGTTAAATTCCCGAAGATCGCGGGTTCGATCCCAGCCGCGGCGGTCACATTTCGATGGAGGCGAAATGGTAGAGGCCCGTGTACCGTGCGCTGTCGGCATACGTTAAAGAACACGAGATGGCCGAAATTCCCGGAGCCCTCCACTACGGCGTCTCTCGTAATCATATTGAGGCTTTGGGACGTAAAACCCCAGATATTATAATTGCTCAGGTGTAGCTCATTTCAATACCATAAAAGGCTCACAGTGCAACTTTAGCTCGACGTCACATCCTCGAAAGTCACGTGATCGAACGGAATCGTCACCTAAGACGTCATTGGAGGAGCAGAGCGTCGCTGTCTTGTTATTGCATTAGTGATAGCGGCAAGATGAAACCGCAGTACTGTTCTATTAGGGGCGAAGCTCCTAAGGGTGTGGGTCTGTCCCTCCTCTGTAGTTGTAGCAGTAGTAGGTAGGTAGGTAGATAGCCACGTATAGTGGAATGTACCCACTCCACGTGATAAAGATGACGATGACGCAGTATAGTGGAATGTACCCACTACACGCGATAACGATGAAGTATAAGTGCGTTCCAGTATAGCGGAATGTACCCACTACACGTGATAACGATGACGATGACGCTGATGACCATGAAGTATAAGCGCGTTCCAGACCACACATTCTCTTTCTGCCATGGATGAAAACGATCGAGCTTCGCCCACTCATCACCATTCACTTCGTGGATATGGCGTGATTTTTTTAATTTGCTCACCCCATACATACATACATACATACATACATACATACATACATACATACATACATACATACATACATACATACATACATACATACATACATACATACATACATACATACATACATACATACATACATACATACATACATACATACATACATACATACATACATACATACATACATACATACATACATACATACATACATACATACATACATACATACATACATACATACATACATACATACATACATACATACATACATACATACATACATACATACATACATACATACATGACTAAGAAAAGACGCTCGCAAAATCGGTGAGTTCACTGAGAGCTGGTATGGGGCTGACAACGACGAAGAGGTGCTAACCACCAGTTCTCGCAGTTCTCGGTTTTCTTTCCTTCTGTCTTTTGTCCTTCTCAGCATTTCGACCTGCCAAACCTCCACTGACGTCAAGAGCGACCAATTATCGATTGCCATATTCCCGTAAAAGGTTCACCCACCCGTATAGTTTGCGTTGAACTACATACCCGTTTTCAATCTGGTCTCCTATGCCCGAAAAGCTCTCTAACAGCCCCACAGACGAGACCTGGACTGAAGCTATTACCCTCGTTCATTTTTTTTTTCGCGTGGTTGTTTTCGTTTAACCGTGTACATGTCACGCTATCTCTGCGGGCCAGACGCGACAGTATCGTCCCCTGCCCCCCCCCCCACCCCCCCCACCCTCCCAATATCACACCACTAGCGCACCGAACAAACGCTGTCTACTGTACACTATTAAACACTGTGACCGCCCTTGGAGCGACCTGTTTCGCCAACCGAATATGACAGGTCGTTAGCTGGGGTAATCGTTGAACGGCCGCTAGGTTTCACTCACTTCGGTTGCTACGCAAGAGCTATATCTATATATTTATAAGGGTGTGTGTGAGTGCGGGTGTGTGTGTGTGTGCGTGTGTGTGCGCGTGTGTGTGTGTGCGCGTGTGCGTGTTTGTGAATACGTGTGTGCGTGCGTGTGTGTGTGTGCATGTGTGTATGTCCGCGCGTGAGGGTGTGTGTGCGTGCGTGCGTGCGTGCGTGTTTGTGTGTGTGTGCGTGTGCGTGTTTGTATGTGTGTGTGGGCCTGTGTGTGTGAGTGCGTGCGTGCCCGTTTCTACAATTATCGCCGAACCACCCGAAGCAACATGCGGCCCACAACTTATTTGTCTGTTTTGGTTCCTGAAAAAAAAAAAGAAAACAGTTTCGATATCAGCGCCACGCTGAAGACGACGTTACGACACAGCGCTGGTATGACGGCGGCGATGTTTGGACAGGGCCATTTCCAGTTCGAAACACAAGTTTGGAAATCTCGCGAGGGTGTCGGCGCTCGGGGAATTCCCTATCTGTGGCGACCAAAAGTTGTCCGCGTTCGAAAGGGAAAAAAAAAATTACGCCGACACCAAAACTCGGGCAGAGCGTAAACGATTCCTCCGGGTAAGACGCCGTAATGTCCCTATTCCCAGATTTCTTCATTTTATCTTGATGTACCGGTTTTTTCCCCTTTATAACAGTGATTGCTCGGAGCAGCACCGGGACCGCAGCTTAAAAGATAAGCAGAGCAAGATCTGCGATGGCGTCGTTCTCTCAAGCAGCAAGAACAAAAAAAAGTTGTTGCAATTCATTGCGTGGGATGTGCAGCCACTATTTCAGTGCTTCGAGGCGATCGTCGTAAGAAGCCGTTCAAAGAAAAATAAGGAAAACAACGAGAAGTCCAAAGAAAACGGTTTGATTGCGTGGAATGGGGGGGGGGGGGGGACACCATTTGGGAGTGCTAGGAACGAAAAGTGGGAACGAGTAGCAGACATGAAGGAAATGAAAGGAAGATGTTAGGGACGTTAGAGGAAGGGCCGTGAAAAGGGTGTACGTGCGGAAACCCTCTGATGCAACGGCTGCGCCGCTGCGACCGATCCAAATCCCCAGACCGAAATCAACCGCGTCGGAAACAGAGCCATATATCAGGCTGCTCGGTGTACACACCACTGGCTTAACATCTTCTTTCTTTCTTTCTTTCTTTCTTTCTTTCTTTCTTTCTTTCTTTCTTTCTTTCTTTCTTTCTTTCTTTCTTTCTTTCTTTCTTTCTTTCTTTCTTTCTTTCTTTCTTTCTTTTATTTCTTTCTTTCTTTCCTTGTTTCCTTCATTCTTTCTTTCCTTCTTTCTTACTTGCTTGCTTGCTTGCTTTCCTTCCTTCCTTCATTCTTCCTTTCTTCCTTTCTTTCCTTCTTTCTTTCTTTCTTTCTTGCTTGCTTGCTTGCTTTCCTTCCTTCATTCTTTCTTTCTTTCTCTATTTCTTTCCTTCTTTCTTTCTTTCTTGCTTGCTTTCCTTCCTTCATTCTTTCTTTCTTTCTTTCTTTCTTTCTCTATTTCTTTCCTTCTTTCTTTTTTTCTTTCTTTCTTGCTTGCTTGCTTTCCTTCCTTCATTCTTTCTTTCTTCCTCTCTTTCTTTCCTTATTTCCTTCCTTCCTTCTTGCTTGCTTGCTTGCTTGCTCTCCTTCCTTCATTCTTTCTTTCTTTCTCTTTGCTTTCCTTCTTTCCTACTTTCTTTCTTTCTCTCTTTCTTTCCTTCTTTCTTTCTTGCTTGCTTGCTTGCTTGCTCTCCTTCCTTCATTCTTTCTTTCTTTCTGTCTTTCTTTCTTCCTTTCTTCTAGCTAACAACCAAGGTTTCTTTTTTTTATTACGTTTCATTATCGATCGCTGAGATGCAGACACTTCCCTTCGTTATTTTTTTAACCGAAGCTTCTAAAAGTTACAGATTTCTGTGACGGCGGTGGCGGCGTAGTTCTCGAAAAAACCCGGAGCAGGCTAGTGGCGCGAGATATGGGTTTACAAAAAGATTATCCGGTCATATGCGTTGTTGCTGATGATAGCGGACGGGCGGCAACAAGGAGAAGAAAGTAAGGAAGTGGAGCACGAGGAGTAGAATAAAAAATTTACACCATCTTCCTAAAGGGAACCCTGATGGGATGCGAAGCAGCAGCGTTGCGCATGAGAGCGGTGGAGAGGGTGAAGCGAGAGAGAGGTGACACGTACAGACATGTTTCAACGCGTACGTTAGGCGCGCGTCAGGCGGCAGCTGCGGGCGCTGCGGCGAGCGCGCGGCAGGCGAGGGAGAGAGTGACGTCAGCGCGCACTGCGAGGGGAGCGTGACGTCATCGCGCAGCTGCGGCGTGACCAACTTGGCACCGCTCCAACACCTGCGGCGAGGGGAGCGCGTTGCGGCGCGTTCGTACGGACGCAAGGACGGAGGGACAGCGTTACACAGCCTAGTCAAAGAGCTGCTTCGCATCTAAAAGATGGTGGTCTTGGTCTAGGGCTCGGGTCTTTATTACGCGACATGCGTATTTGTATGCGCGGTTTCCCAATGACTGGTCCTCTCTCGATCGTGGCGTTGTCCGCAATCAGCCGTTTCGGAGTATGCAAATTTGAACGTTTAAATGGGTCACTTGTCATTTCGCGTGTCCACGTTTTCTCTGTTGTCTTTCATTTTTGGCATTTCGTTGTTTAACGCACGGCCGTCGCTGTTGCCCGTAGCAACAGAAGTGTTGCGCTGGCAAGCACGTTGTGGATGGTCCTTATTCCCCGGATGGTGGGAGGAAAAAAGTCACAGTTTCGCCACTAGGGCGAAGCAATGAATGCGATAGCAAGAAATGCATTTTATATATCTGTCAATACATATACATATCCGCGACATCACGGCGACGGCGACGGCAAAAATCAGTCGAGAGTGTCCATGTAATTGCTATCGCAATAAAAGTTAGCAGGGAGCAATGGGCAATGAGAAAATGAAAGAAAGAAAGAAAGAAAGAAAGAAAGAAAGAAAGAAAGAAAGAAAGAAAGAAAGAAAGAAAGAAAGAAAGAAAGAAAGAAAGAAAGAAAGAAAGAAAGAAAGAAAGAAAGAAAGAAAGAAAGAAAGAAAGCAGTAGTAGGTCAGGCAGGCACACGCGAAGCTCCGCTCGCCCCCCATTTCCCCGACACGGGAATAGCACCTATCTTATTTCTTCCTTTTCGTTCATAGCTCAGCGTTTATCTAGGAGACCGAACCACGAGCGACTCTCCGGTTATGTCCGTTTCCTTGTCCCCTAACCCGTCACGATGCTCAACCGCAGTTGACCTACATAAGCTAACCCCTAACGACCGTTAGCGTCCGGAACGTCTTACAGATAAAGCCACGGACCTAGTGCGCTCGCTCGCTCATGGTAGGTTATGCCACTATATGAGCACCAGCTTATATTGGCCGGATTATCTCCTTTGGGCGCTCAAACGAGCAGCCTTGGCAACATCTGTAACTTCAGATTTACCGAACTATTCTTAGCAAACCTTTGATAGCTACTATGATGACCTTTTACCGGCACAGTGAAGCGTTTCTCAGAAATTGCCACCTTTCCTACTTCCACTTTTCGTTGTGCCATTGCTTACGTCTTTGTCGTTCTTCATGTTGCATTGCTTAAGCGTGCACAGGCTCGCATGGGCTTTTTACAGATTAATGATGACATACTAGAAGTGATCTATCTATCTATCTATCTATCTATCTATCTATCTATCTATCTATCTATCTATCTATCTATCTATCTATCTATCTATCTATCTATCTATCTATCTATCTATCTATCTGTCTGTCTGTCTGTCTGTCTGTCTGTCTGTCTGTCTGTCTGTCTGTCTGTCTGTCTGTCTGTCTGTCTGTCTGTCTGTCTGTCTGTCTGTCTGTCTACACATTTATGGGTACACGTGTTTGCCTTTGCGTGCGTGTTACCTTGGGTATTATCTCTAGATGCGTGGCGCTTGCATAATCTTAAATGTTATCAGAAATGGCGTCGGACCCCAGCTATATTTGTATTTGCAAAGTGGTCTCGCCACCTTGCTATTTCTTTGGTTCATTCTTCAGTAACCAAGCATCGCATTGCACCCTCGGAGATCGAGCACGAATCGGACGACTCGACAGCTTGGGAGAAGAGTTGAATATACTCAAACAAAATTTACGGAATGTTAAATTGCGCGGTAAATGTTAATTGTCAGCCTACGGATTTCCGCTGTAGTCATTTAAAAATACAAATTCGGAAAATTCCAGTCGTGCCGCTGCGCCGTTCAGGGAGTCCATCCTTCCTTCGCTAAAGGGGTGGGTAACCAGGCGATCAATCTTTCTCAATCACAATGAACGGCGCCGCCATTTTTTTTTCTTTTTTTTTTTCTTTTTGGCCCCGCTGGGATTTTGGGGCGAGAGATTGGAGAAAGCAAAAGAGGTTATAAATAGAGTTCGAAAGCACGAAATTGAAATTGAGTTCCCCGGAGGGTTCCTCCCAAGTCCACTCACTCTCACCCTCGCATTCTTCCCTAAGGTCTAAGTCACGGAGAGAGGGATGAAAAAAAAAATTAAATAAATGGGAAGCCGAATTAAGTTTAAACTCTCGCCAATCTAGCCCCCAAGACGGCCGCGAACAGATCTTCGCAGGCTGCCAAAAAATTGAATGTCGACTGTGAACGGAGAACTTTTATTTTTTGCGGCTATGAATATCCACCGCACATGATTTCGTCTTTCTCCCTCGTCATTTCGTTTGCGTGTTTCTAAATTTCCAGTCTTTTTCCACTGACTACCCTTACTGCTTTCGCATGATGGATGGTTCCGAACTTTTCCGACAGACGCAAGGAACCCCCCCCCCCCCCCCCCTCCGCCTCAACATTTTATATAGTTTTGTTTATGTAGTTTCCTTCGTCTTTCTGTCTTCTCACTTTTGACACCAGGGGCGCCATATGTATTCCGAGGTCTGGAGCCGCGAGGGGGGGGTGAAGAGGGGTCTTGATATTGCTGTTCGGCGGCCGAATAAATTGATGTCCGCGGTTTTAACCGCTCCATTGGCGCGTTTTGACATCTCTCCTTCTCCTGCTATTTCTCAGTCGCTTTTCTTTATATATATTCGATTGATTCTGCTAACGTTTCTTGATTGCTTGATTAAAACCGCTTCTTTTAGCGGCGGGTCGCCTTCACCGCTTCTGCCTGATCATCGATCTCGCAATTTATTTCATTTTTTTCGAGTTCTTTTTCGTTCGTCGAGAGCTGGCACGGGTGCGCGGCGCCTTCCTAATAACTGCGCGCGTTTTGCTCGTCGGGAGTTTTCGCGATCACGCCATCGGCGTGCGTATGGGCAGCGTCTCCGAACAGCGGCGTGACCGATGTCTTCATCGTCGGGTTATAGTTCGCGGTGATGGTTTAGTGAATCGCGCACGCCATGGAGCGATCCTGATTGGCTCCCGGCGTGTACGTTGTGGGCGGGCACGCATTTACCGTCGCGAAGGCTGCAGTGATTGGTTGACGCAGGCCTGCAATCTGTTTAGTCCACGCCTCTTGTTCCGTCCATTTTTTTCACTAAGCCTACTTTGCTGCAAATTCACGAATACAAAGAACTCTAGTTTTGCAAGCAAGGTTGAGAAAGAAAGCCTGCAAATGATTTTTAACGATTGCGTACGTGCGGATGCGCTTGCTTGAATCATTTCTGTGTAATCGTTGAATACATAGCACACATCATTTTGTTCCCGTCTTTTTTTATTTATTTTTTTTTCGGTTCTGGCTGGTCGAGATCGTATAAAGAAGTGATTAACGCTTCCGGATGCTGTCTCATCACTTTATGCGGTCGTAATTTAGTTAATGAACAATTTTACTCAACGATACCGATGGGAATATCTATCTATCTATCTATCTATCTATCTATCTATCTATCTATCTATCTATCTATCTATCTATCTATCTATCTATCTATCTATCTATCTATCTATCTATCTATCTATCTATCTATCTATCTATCTATCTATCTATCTATCTATCTATCTATCTATCTATCTATCTATCTATCTATCTATCTATCTATCTATCTATCTATCTATCTATCTATCTATCTTACTCACTCACTCACTCACTCACTCACTCACTCACTCACTCACTCACTCACTCACTCACTCACTCACTCACTCACTCACTCACTCAAGGGGCACACACTCCAAAACGAACGGAGGCACGCACTGCAAAAACGCACAAAAACCCTAAAGCAGGACATTTTAATGTATAAAGGAAGATTTGATTCGTTAGGTGCCCACTTCCGTATTTGACCGTCTGCCTCCAATGCCGATAAAACCACATTTCACATTTTAGTCAAATCAGCAAGAAGAAGCGATTTGAACATTAAATAAAACTAGTGCGCCAAGAAGTTGAAGTTCTTTGAAGAACACAACTCGACGGGGCCCTTCAATCAATACGAGCGAACAGCTAACGGTAGCCCGAATGATTGTACGGAACCAGACACACTTACACAAAAAAGATGAAAGCAAGCCGCAATAAAGTGAACAACACTGAACTCTAGAGGAACTTTTAAATTGATCGAAATCGATACAGGCGGACCACTACCGGCGTAGTTTTGAGCAACCGTACTTCCGTATACGTCGGCCATACTTTAAACAACCTTAAGTGAAGTATATTTCGTTCGTTACGTACCATCTCTATAGTTCATCCTGGTTATTTCATCGTTGTTTTCTTGTGTCATTGTATTTAGCCGCCGGTTCACAAAGCTCGCAAACAACCGATCGCCCTGCAATGGCCAGGAAAGGGTCGGCGTTCATCGAAAAAGAACTAGAGATGGCGTCCTCTGATAATAACATTGCGAAAGATTATTTATTCATTTATTTATAAAATACTGCGGACAAAAAAGTCCACATGGTAAACACTAAGTAACAGAATGAAACAAGGTTGAAAGACGTTATTTACACAATTTCTTTGTATATGAGGTGGAGGGAAAGAACAGTTGCTTGTACAAACATGTACTTGTACAACAGAAATATTAAGGCGATTTCATAGTCATGACTATGTAAGTTTGAATCGCTCACATTTGTGTACGTTGCGTACTGAAGTAAACAAAACCGAGAGTCATCAAAGTCGTCTCGGCGCACTTCCACGCTTCTTTGTGACCGCCATCGGCACAGCGCTCCATCTTGATTGCTTGCAGGCGATGCACGCGAGTGTAGGTTCGTGCAGGCGCATAATTTTCGCGCACGTCAGTTGGAAATACTCTAAATTTCTGCATAACTTACACGGGAAGACGGGAGCTGCAGCTCGTAAACACTGTACACCGCTACTTTTGTAGCTCGTCTTTGGAAAAGAAGGAGGTAGAACAAACAAGAACCGTAGATCGGCACGTAATGTGCTAGTCGTTCTTAGGCGACGCCTAGTGAGAACGGCAAACTCACACGCATCGTCGCTTGAAGCGCATGTCTTAATGGGCACTACCAAGGCCCTCAAGTGCTCAGTGTTCTGTGCATGAGTTTTTCTAAAGCCGTTTCCTTTTCACAATGCGCTTGAGTGCTCTTCGTCTAAAGTATTGCGCACATTACAATAGAACGAGACAAAAAAAATATCTGTCGCGAAATTCTCCGCACGTGTGCGTCTACTCTTTCATCTGGATTACTAACCCGGAAGTGCGTAATGATGACGCAGACGCATAAAGTTAAACCCGTCTCCCCACGTGTACGTATGCTGCGGAGCTCGATAACACCGACAACAGCAAGAGAGATGAAGACTGTCTTTCGTGAGAGCTATCCTTCCATTTGGCGTCGTATACCTCAAAGCAGATTTGTACTCCCACACCCTCCACTCTAGAATTCATGAGGATTGGGTCTTCCTCCCGGAAATATGAAGCTGGATGGATGGTTGAGAGCTCTAGCGGCTGCTCGACAATTCTAGACCTCCTTTTAAGTGTGCAACACTTTAGAGGCATTGCTTGTCGTCCATCAGTAGATATCATGAGGCGTGATCACGCTGAAAGTGGTTAATACAGGCCTATAACAAGGCTAGTAATGCTCGAAACCGGGTTAAAGTAAACGAACAAGGTCCAGAATAACATAATTACCAAAAATAAACCAGAAGTATTTGCGATAATTAACGTAATGTAGCCAAAAACGCTTCGGAAACATGGGACTGACGCCCGCGCCGCGCAAGAGAGGGAGCCACCGCCTCGCCAAGTGAGCGATTGCTCCTCCCATCGGCGCTTCTCCGGCGCCTACGTCGCAACGTCTGAAGGGGAAACGACGTGACGGAACTCGCTGCAGGAGATACGTATCTCAACTGCCGTAACAAGCCGGAAATATATAAAGCGCATCAAAAAGTAGCACGCATATCGCACAATAAGCTTGCGAATCTCCCTAGAAAAATTCTACTCGTGCCTGGGAAACTCCATGTGCTTACCTCAAACAATGTCGACATCAACGGTTTGGTAAACAGAGCGACGGTATCTCTACAAACAGGAACCGCTGGGTGCCCGTGCTACGCACCTTTTCAGGTTTCGCGGTAATGCAGATGCATTTAGCTTAGAACTTAGCGCTGTTATCCGCAGTTCGTTTTCGGACTCGCTATAGCATGAACGCTTGTCGTTCGCTCTGAGGAAGAGCAGTGGGAATTGAAGGCAGTCAGCGCGCACAGAAGCGCCAACGGGCGCGAAAACAGCGTGAATCTGCTGCCGCAGAGCGTGCAGCCACAGCCGCTGACTTCCATCGCCCCAGTTGTACAAGGGCTGTGAATTTTTCGTCACGTAGAATCTAGTGCAGCGATGTCATTGTTGACGCGACATATGTTCCTATCCACAAGCACGCGTACGAGTATTCACTGAGGCGGACACATTCATTCAAGCGCGAGAACACGTGTACACAGAAGCACGCGTGTCTACACAAGCTCGCCCAACTCGTGAACCCGCATCATACATAAAACGCAAACGTATGCCTTCTCAAACATACAGACACACTTACACACGTAAGCACAAACGCGAACTCGTAAAACACCGACTTGCACACGTCTCGAACACGCGCAGCAGCCATTCCACCCGCGTTGCTCGCCCGAGCGAAACAAGGAACCCGATGCACCGCCTCCAACGTCTCAAAGAATAATGTCGTGACCTCAATGGCCACGTTATCCCACGAGAGAAGGAACAAAGGAAAGAACACGAGACGATGTTCTTCTTCGCCGAGATGCGAGTGGTAGCATAGGGGTACATGTATGAGCATGTGTTCGTGTGTTCCCGAAACAGACTGCGAGAGCGGCAGGTTCATCTTAGCTCTTATGCTCTTTCATCCCCGACCACCGCCCCCCAACTCTTTCCTCCTTCTTCGACGATGCTTGCCGAACGAGATTCCGTTCCAGTTAATCTACCCGCGTCTCTCCCCGACCCTGTTCGGGTTACGTAGTAGTACCTTACCTGTTTTTGTTTTCTTTTGTTCCCACATCTTACCGTCTACTTTATTTCTCTTTCTATCCCGGCTCCGTTTCCATATCGGCTCGCACGACGACACCCGTAGTCTGTTCGTCCGGGCTGTTGCACGTCCCGGGTCTCAGCCACGGTTCGACCCGACTGCAATCTTGATACGTGATGGCTCCACCCCCCCCCCCCCCTCTTTCACCATCTCCTCCCTCCTGCCCCCCCCCTCCCCCCCCTTACCCCCCCTGACGCCTTTGTATCTGCAGTGTAGTGTATGTAGAAGGCCCTGTCGTCTTCTCGCCGACAGGCTGGTTAACCCGTGACGTATTGGATCCCGGATTCCGGTAGACATCTCCATTTCTCGTTTCCTTTTTTTTTTTTTTTGCATTTTTATTTTGGGGCGGCGTTCTTGTTCTTGTCATGTAGCCTAGCTTACACAGTGCGAGGTGAAGCTGCGATAGACTGGGAGGAATGATTGGGTTATCTTTTCGTTGCTAACCGCACGGTCCGCGCGGAAGCTCTTGACTTATGGAGCGGATCTCGGTGAGGCCTAACGTGCGAGTTTGCTCTAGTGAAAGGAAAAAGGGTTCAAATCTTCTGGTATAGAAGTGTTACTATGCTGTACTTGCTGCATACGTCTTTACTCCGACTGGTGGTCGGTAAACGGACGCCGGTTGTTTTGATGCTGGCTATGCAGAAAAATTTCTGTGGGTTTTTTTGATTCTGACATGCCACTGCGTCCTTTGTTTTTCTGTCAAATGTCAGACAGACTAGGCAGATTAAATAAGACAGTGATACAATTGTCTTAGATCAGTCGGTCGGTCGGTCGGTCGGTCGGTCAGTCGGTCAGTCGGTCAAGAAAGAGATAGATAGATAGATAGATAGATAGATAGATAGATAGATAGATAGATAGATAGATAGATAGATAGATAGATAGATAGATAGATAGATAGATAGATAGATAGATAGATAGATAGATAGATAGATAGATAGATAGATAGATAGATAGATAGATAGATAGATAGATAAAAAAACTCTCAGCTGGAATACAATCATCTGATGCACAAAACTAGTAAAGTTTCTCAAATAGGCACGTCTACTTTGCGTATAGTTCCGTATTCGATAATCCACATCTGTCGACTACGCGTGCTACATTGTCGTAGGGTCTAGCAACAAAAAAAAAAGCTTTAACTGCACGGGCTTCTCGCCTTAATTCAGCCCACGCAGCTATTTATACATCGAGGAACCATCAAAAACAAACAAACAAACAAAAAAAAAAGGTGGCGCAGATTTCGCAGCTTTGTTCCCTAGTGGTTTGTTTCAGAGATAAATGATTCGCTGTTCCTCCGTGGTTTGTTCAGAATATAAAAAAACACAAAAAAACGAGATTCTATTTTGGGGTCTAGCGCGTATGTTTTTTCGAACCGCCACTAGTCTCTGCTCGTCGTTCCATATTAGTCTGCCTCGCAAAGCGCCCGCAGGGTTAGAACGAATTGATATAACGCTCCGTATAACCGCTGCATATAGAGAGATGGCGAGAGAGGACGTCGAGATTGAAGCACCCTTCCCTCTTTCCCTTATGCCCCCCATGCGCAACTCGCATATGCCTAGCTCCTCCAGCCCATCTTCGAGCCATCCCCGTCTGAGGCCAGCTTTATAGTGGTCCCACTGCGCTTAGGGAAGCTTCTAGACTGCTGCTCCCACGCCGGCAGTTTGCTTTAATGCCCCTCGAGGGCCCGTTAAGCGGGACATTGTCCGAAGTTGACGTCATCGGTGACGTCATTCGAGAGGACGAAAAAGCACTCCGGGGTGAAGGTGGGGGGCCCTGGAAACGTACGCTAGTGGGTTGCCCTGAGGGGGAAATGCCTAGCCTCATCGCGCTCTGTGAGCATGCGAAAACGAAAAAAAACATGGGTATGTTAAAGGGGTACGTAATAGCGCCAACTTAGGAAAGAGACACGAGAAAAGAAGTGGGAGGGAGCAGAAAGGTCGAGCGCTAAACTACAACTGTTTATTTGAAAGAACAAGCTACCGCATTACAACTATCTGCGCATGCGTGCATCAGTATCGGCAAAACAATCACGCCATATCCACGAAGTGAATGATGATGAGTGGGCGAAGCTCGATCGTTTTCCTCCATGGCAGAAAGAGAATGTGTGGTCTGGAACGCGCTTATATTTCATGGTCATCCTCGTCATCGTCATCATTATCACGTGTAGTGGGTACAATCGACTATACTGGAACGCGCTTATACTTCATCGTTATCACGTGTAGTGGGTACATTCCACTATACTGCGTCATCGTCATCTTTATCACGTGTAGTGGGTACATTCCACTATACTGCGTCATCGTCATCTTTATCACGTGTAGTGGGTACATTCCGCTATACTGGAACTCGCTTATACTTCATCGTTGTCACGTGCAGTGGGTACATTCCACTATACTGGAATGCGCTTATACTTCATCGTTATCACGTGTAGTGGGTACATTCCACCATACTGCGTCATCGTCATCTTTATCACGTGGAGTGGGTACATTCCACTATACGTGGCTACCTACCTACCTACTACTACTACTAGTACTACTACTACTACTACTACTACTACTACTACTACTACTACTACTACTACTACTACAACTACAGAGGAGGGACAGACCCACACCCTTAGGAGCTTCGCCCCTAAAAGTGGTCACACTCGCATTCATAGAGCTGCATCGTCATGCCCACTCTTGTAACTCCGTATTTTGCTAAAACTGGACGGGTTTTCCCTTTTCCCGCGTACCGTATTAGAGTGGCACTGCACGACGATATTAGCCAATTCTCAGCAGCTTAGAGCCTCAACATGCACATTTCTCATTTGTTATGTTTCCATTTTTCGCGTAATATATTCCATTGTTAGCTTTGGCGCGTACTGTTAATCGGCATTTTGTGTCCTTTTACGTAATATTTTCCGACATTATCTGTTGGGGTGTTGCTCATATCCTGCCTCTTGTACCTGTCCTGCTTGGACCGACTCTTGGTCTGAAGTATGCGATAAACAAGTAAAATAAGATAAATATTAGCTGCTGTGCTGCTGTCAAGAAGGCGCTTATATAGGCTACTTATTTTCTCTATATTATGGAGCAAGAAACGCTATCAAGGAAGAAATACACGAGGATGGGGCACAAGGCAGGGTAATATGCGAGTTAATTCTGATTATAATTATGATTAATATCTGTCGTGGTCTTCTATGTAATGGCTGCTGCGGAGATAATCCGGCGAAGAAGAGTTACGCTAATCTACATCGCTCTAACATAGAGCAGAAAAAGTACGGTGATAAGCAAATTTGGATATTGAAACAAAATTTCACTATCAGCTCCAGCAGATAAACATCACATGAAAAATGGACAATTTGTTAATAGCGATCACGATGATGCGTGTATGGAATGTCTATAGAGCACAGTATACAAAAAGCACAAACTACTCACACACCATCCAAGCACTTTATGTACCGTGGTCCCATAGATATCTATAATTCAGCCATATAAAAGCCAACTTTAACTTGCCTTTCGCACAGACCAATGAACGTCGTTTCGTGTCCGTGCAGTTATGGCTGACGCAGTTAAGTTCGCGTCTCGGTCGGGTGCGTCCCCCAAGCGGTAGAACTTGTAAGTACATCTAGTCGTCTTCCCATCCGCCCCGGAGTTATTCGCTTCGGTGGTTCAGCAATCTTGCTTCGCCTTCCGCGGCAGATACAGCAGACTCGCATTCGACAGACTGAACATCATTTCGGGATTTTTTGGTTCATTCGTCTCTTGCCTTTAGCGCCACAATGGTCGCTTGCAAAGACGACCGAAGCGAGAGGTCTTTTGTAGTAGCGTTAAAACCAAGCTAGTAAAAACGCCCGCAAAATAAGCACGTGAATAACAAAAGCACGTGCGATTCCCACTATGAAGAACTTCTCGCCTAGTTGGTAGATAAAACTAGAAAAAATCTAGACGTCTAAGCACCACTAGCACGAAAGAACGAACAAAGAACTAAGTGATGCTCTTTTTCTTGGACTTCTTTCTGCTCGTGGTGCCTTACGCTTGGTTTTCTGGAATCTACACGCTCTGTTGAATAGCGTTTGGTCGCTCGGTTTAATCTCACAAAAAGACATGTTCGATTGTGCAGTGAATCGATTCTCATATCGCTCCGTAGTGGGTCGGAAATGCGGGCACCACGACGGAGTCTCAGATTTGTGTAACATACAACGGAGTCTTAGTAACATACAACATACAAAGGAGTCTCAGTAACATAAAACATACAACGGTAACATACAACATACCACGGTAACATACAACATACAAGATACAACTGTAACATACAACGGAGCCACATACAACGGAGTCTCAGATTTGTGTAACATACAACGGAGTCTTAGTAACATACAACATACAACGGAGTCTCAGTAACATAAAACATACAACGGTAACATACAACATACCACGGTAACATACAACATACAACTGTAACATACGACGGAGCCACATACAACGCAGTTTCAGATTTGTGTAGCGGGTTTCTCTTATATTAAACTTGGTTTGGGGTCCTTGCTTTTTTTTTCTGTTATACCCGATTTGATTGCTTCGGCAAGAACTTTCCGATGCTTGGCGGATGTGTCCGCATATGCGGGAGATACACTGCATACACATGCGGGGTACACGTATGATTGTATACATGCGCAAAGGCGTACATGCGCTATGTGTGTGTATGTACGTGGGTACATATGCGGGATAGGCAATCGGAGAGGGAACGTTCTGAGAAATTCGGGTGGTGCGGATCGATGCACGTTTCGTCGATTTAATAAACTCTGGGTACTTCGCTATGTGCGGTGCAATGTCGCGCTCTTTATTTAGAAACAGGAAGGTGAATGAACAGAATACTCGTCGTTGTCTTTTTTTTTTTTTGTATTTTCATTATGACATGGCGACGAGATGTTGGCGTGGAAATATAGGCGCTGGACTGCTCCTTGATCCTTGACTGCTGGTGTAACATACGGCATGAACGTTTAAGTTATTCAGTACAAGTGAAATCAAAAAGCCACGACTTCAAGGAAAAGGTGGCACGCACAACGTACAAGTTCCTTATCAAATACGAGTTAACGTAATACCAAGACAATGCAGAAAGAAAGCGAGAAACTATCAATACAGGAATCAGAATGTCACATAGTTACAATTTTAGTTG